>JAGIQG010000040.1:1315822-1401975 GCA_024679065.1 Sphyrna mokarran | reverse complement strand
GAGGGAGGGAGGGGCGGGGGGGAGGAAGGGACGGGCACAAAGGAGGAAAGAAGAAGGGACAGAGAGCCGGAGAGACACACATACACACACGTCTGATCTCAGAAGTACGAGTGCCGATCTCCATCCTCCCACCCTGACAGTAATCAGCCAAGCGTACAGGCCAGAAACCAGATCAGCTGGGGGTCTTGAAGGTGTTGCTCTTTGCTACATTTAGCAGCAGAACCTTCCTCTCCCCACCCCCCCACAAATACCTCGCATCGTCCTTTTCTTACCACATTAAGCTCGCCCACCCATCTGCACTATTCTCACCGCCTTTCTTTCATGCTGATTTCTGAAGGGGCACAATGTGTGGACAGCGATCCAAATGTTGCTAAGGAAAGGGTGAGGTGGGTTCAGTCAAAACTCATCTGCATGGCTAGTACAGTGGTCAGCACGGCTGCCCTCACAGCACCAGGGACCAGGGTTCGATTCCCAGCTCGGGGTCACACTCTGTGTGGAGTGTGCACATTCTCCCCGTGTCTGCGTGGGTTTCCTCTCACAGTCCGAAAGATGTGCGGATTAGGTGCAAAGGCCAGGCTAAATTGACCCTTGATATCCAAGGATGTGCAGGTTGGACAGATTGGCCAAGGTAAATTGTCCCTTAGTGTCAGGGGAGATGCAGGGTATATATAGGGGATTATAGGGATAGGGCCTGGATGGGATTGTGGTCAGCGAGGGCTCAAAGGCCCCCTTATCCGCTGTAGGGATTCTATGATTTTATAATCTGGGTAGAATCAAGCTCGACAGAGCTTGAAGGCATTTCTCAACGGCATTCCGATATCTGCACCACCTTCCGCATCTCTGGGACATTCCCAAAGTGCTTCCCATGCCAGCCGCACACTTCCAAAGTCCAGTCACCCTGGTGGAGGAGGCAGCCGTTGGGGGAAGGATGGTCAGGGGAGCTGGACCTGAACCGGAATTTTGGTGGTGTTGGTCGGAAGAGGAATACAATGCCCAGGATCCCCACACCCCACAGTGTTTATGAGCGCAGAAACACTATCTTCACTGCTTCCCTCCTCCACTCCCAGACAACACATCCATCTTTTCCCTTGTCCTGATCACTGATCCAACTTCCCTCAAACGCTTCTGTGCCATTTCCCCTCACCCGCTCCCTGCGGTAGCCAGCTGCCTAGCTACAGAAATTGCCCTTCCATTGCCTACTTGATTATTAGTGACTTTTGCATTTCCAATTCCTTGTTTTTTCACCCCTTTTGGGAACCAATCATTTTGGTAACACAAGATCCCTACAGTGCAGGAAGCCATTTGGCCCATGAAGCCTGCACCAATTCTCTGAGAGAGCATTTTATCCAGGCCTATGCATAACGCCACATATTCACCACGCTAAAGACCAACCTATACATCTTGGGTCACTCAGCGGCAATCCACCTGACCTGCATCTTTGGACTGTACGTCAAAAGCAGAGCACCCAGAGGAAACCCATGCAGACACGGGGAAGAACGTGCAAACTCCACACAGTCACCAAAGGCTGGAATTGAACCCGGGTCCCTGACGCTGGGCAGTAGCAGTGCTGACCTGTTGTTATATGCAACGAAGTAGAGATGCTGGTGTTGGACTGGGATAAACACAGTAAGACATCTGACAACACCAGGTTTAAGTCCAACTGGTTTGGTTGGACTTAAACCTGGTGTTGTCAGGCTTCTTACTGTGTTTTATGCAACAGCAGAGATTGAAGGGTTGAGTGACAGGCTGGAACCTAACCTAAGGGGACAGGATGATACCTCACAGGAGACAAGTTGAGGCAAATGACATTCTAACAGCATCCCCAGCACAGACCAGGCCTATCAAATTTACTCAGAGAGTTGACCCCGATTGCATGTGTTCTTCTGTCACCCGTTACATCCACAGGAGGATAAACGGGGCCAACACACCAACAATGGATGGATGATGATTTTTATTAGCCTAGAGCTGTGAGGGATCGTCTGTACACAGTCTAGCTGCTAGGTTTCCTTTCCTGTCAACAACAATGGGATCTCTCTGGAATGATTTGGGGATGTCCCAAAGTAGCCAAAAAGTTCTTTCTGCCCCTCACTCTCTGTACCTGCCTCGCTCTTTCTGTACTTGCATCTCTCTCTCTTTCACTCTCTCTGTACCTGCCCCTCTCTCTCTCACTGTCGCTGTACCTGCCCCTCTCTCTCTCACTCTCTCTGTACCTGCCCCTCTCTCTCTCACTCTCTCTGTACCTGCCTCGCTCTCTCTCACTCTCTCTGTACCTGCCTCGCTCTCTCTCACTCTCTCTGTACCTGCCTCGCTCTCTCTCACTCTCTCTGACCTGCCCGCTCTCTCTCACTCTCTCTGTACCTGCCGCTCTCTTCACTTCTCTGTATCGCCTCGCTCTCTCTCACTCTCTCTGTATCTGCCCCTCTCTCTCTCACCACTCTCTGTATCTGCCTCCTCTCTATCTGTACTGCCCCTACTCTCTCCTTCTCTCTGTACCTGCCCCTCTCTCTCTCACTCTCTCTGTACCTGCCTCGCTCTCTCTCACTCTCTCTGTACCTGCCCGCTCTCTCTCACTCTCTCTGTATCTGCCCCTCTCTCTCTCACTCACTCTCTGTATCTGCTCTCTCTCTCTCGTATCTGCCCCTCACTCTCTCCCTCTCCTCTGTATCTGCCCCTCTACCTCTCCCCTCTCTCTGTATCTGCCCCCCTCTCTCTCCACTCTCTCTGTATCTGCCCCTCTCTCTTCCCCTCTCTCTGTATCTGCCCCTCTCTCTCTCCTCTCTCTGTATCTGCCCCTCTTCTGTATCTGCCCCCCTCTCTCACTCTCTCGTATCTGCCCCTCTCTCTCACTCTCTCTGTATCTGCCCTTTCTTCTCTCTCACGTCTCTCTGTATCTGCCCCTCTCTCTCTCACTCTTTGTATCTGCCCCTCTCTCTCTCACTCTCTCTGTATCTGCCCCTCTCTCTCTCACTCTCTGCTGTACTGCCCCTCTCTCTCTACTCTCTCGTATCTGCCCCTCCTCCTCTACTCTCTCTGTATCTGCCCCTCTCTCTCTCACTCTCTCTGTATCTGCCCCTCTCTCTCTCACTCTCTGTACCTGCCCCTCACCCTCTGTATCTGCCCCTCTCACTCTCTCTGTTCCTGCCTGCTCTCATTCACTCTCTCTGTACCTGCCTGCCTCTCTCTCTACACTCTGTACGTGTCCCCGCCTCTCTTTCTCTGCGCCTGCCGCACTCCTCCTCACTCTCTCTGTTCTTGCCTGTCTCTCATTCACTCTCTCACTCTCTCTGTACCTGTCTCTTTCTCACTCTCTCTCTCTGTACCCGCCTCTCTTTCTCTGCACCTGCCTCACTCCTTCTCACTCTCTCTGTACCTGCTTCTTTCTCTCCCTTTCTCTGTACCTGCCTCCCTCTCTCGAGATGAATGATGGAAAATAATATTTGCAGGTTCGATTCCCAGATTGGGTCATTGTGTGTGTAGAGTTTGCACGTTCTTCCCCATTGTGCATGGGTTTCCTCCCGGTGCTTCAGTTTCCTCCCACAGTCCAAAAGACGTGCTGGTTAGGTGGATTAGCTGTGCTAAATTCTCCCTTGGTGTAACCCGAACAGGCACCAGAGTGTAGTGACTAGTGGATTTTCACAGTAACTTCATTGCAGTGTTAGTGTAAGCTGACTTGTGATGCTAATAAGTAAATTTAGTGCGAATTTTGTGGTAGTTATTGTCAGCGCAGACTCAATGGGTCGAAGGGCTTTTTCTGTGCTACGCGATTGTGACTATAAACCAAGGTGCAGATACATTCTTTTCATCATATAGCGAAAGGCTTTTGAGATCTTGGTCCAATACAATATTTGAGTAAATATTTGAGTAATAAAATAGTGCCCATATTTTCAAAGATACTTCTAATATTGTATTTAAGTAATAATTTGCCCTTTCCGTGTGTGTGGATCAATGTGACATTATCCACTTTGGTAGCAATAATACGAAGACAGATTATTACTTGAATGAGTGTAAATTGAGAGAGGTGGACATTCAGCAAGACCTTAGTGTCCTAGTGCATCAATCAGGACAAGCAAGCACATAGAGAGTAAAGAAGCAAGCGGTATACAGGCCTTCATAGAGAGAGGATTTGAGTAAGTGGATAGAGATATTTTGCTGCAATTGTACAAGTGTTGGTAAGGTTGTTCCTGTGGAGCAGCACGGAGAGGCAGCGATTTGGGAGAGCGTAAAGTTCGAGTGTTAAGTAATTTTTAACTTTTTCTCTTTGGTTAAAGTAGCGAGCGGTGGTAGTTTTTTGCCATTTTTGTTTAAACTAACTGGAAACCGGAAGTCGTCATTAGGAGGCTGCCGGTAGTTGTAGTTTTTCTCTCTGTCTCTATAAATTGGTACAGAGGAAACCCGATACTCTACACAGGTAAAGTATCCCACCCTCCCCTCTCCTCTAACCTAATAATAAAAGTGTGTGGGAAGTTTTTTTTCTCTCCTAGAAATTAAAGTATCAGAGATGGCAGTGCAGGCTGTATGTTGCACCTCCTGCGGTACGTATGGGGTGAGGGACACCAGTAGTGTTCCTGCTGATTATACCCGCAGGAAGTGTGCCCATTTGCAGCTCCTTGAGGATCGTGTTAAGGAACTGGAGCTGGAATTAGAGGAACTCAGGATAATTCGAGAGGTTGAGGAGGATATTTACAGGAGTTACAAAGAGATAGTCACTCCTAAAATTGATTCTTGGGTAACTATTAGGAAGAGGGGTAAGAAGCAAAGGGGTAGACAATCCCCTGGGGCTGTTCCCCTCCAAAACAAATTTTCTGTCCTGGAGGCTACAGTTGAGGAAGAATCAACTGGAGATGACCAAAGGGAGCAGGTCTCTGGGGGTGAGCCTGCTGAGAATGCTCAGGTGGGTAGGGGGAATAAGAGATTGGGCCTAGTAATTGGAGACTCCATAGTTAGAGGGACAGATAGGAGAGTAAGTAGTAATAAAAGGGACTCAGGGCTGGTGTGTTGCCTCCCAGGGGCCGGGGTCCAGGATGTCGCAGATCGGGTTTTTAAGATTCTTAAGGGAGAGGGGAGTCAACCCCAAGTCATAGTTCATGTAGGGACACATGATATAGGAAGGACGAGGGAAGGGGATATTAAACAGAAATTTATGGAGTTGGGGTGGAAGCTTAGGGCCAAAACTGGCAGAGTGGTTATCTCTGGACTCTTGCCTGTGCCGCGGGATAGTTTAGAGAAGAACAGAGAGAGGGAATGTTTGAACTCGTGGCTGCGGGGATCGTGCAGGAGGGAGGGGTTCAGGTTCCTGAACAATTGGGACTCATTCTGGGATAGGTGGGACCTCTACAAGAGAGATGGTCTACACCTGAACCAGAGGGGAGCCAACATCTTGGGGGGAAAATTTGCAAAGGCTATGCAGGGGGCTTTAAACTGATTCAGAGAGGGGGTGGGATCCTGAGTAGTTGGAGTGATAAGAGGGACGAGAATAGGGGGGTCATAGAGGAGAACTGTAAAGCACAGCAGCGTACGGGTGGAGTAGGGTATGGTTTGAAATGTGTATACTTTAATGCAAGAAGTATTCGCAATAAGGTGGAGGAACTTGCAGCTTGGACCAGTACCTGGAACTTCGATGTTGTGGCCATTTCAGAGACTTGGGTAGAGCAGGGACAGGAATGGATGTTGCAGGTTCCGGGGTTCAAATGCTTTAGTCGGAGTAGAGAAGGAGGTAGAAGGGGGGAGGAGTGGCATTATTAGTCAAAGACTGTATCACAGTGACAGAAAAGAAGTTTGATGAGGACTTGTCTGTTGAGGTAGTATAGGCTGAGATTAGAAACAGGAGAGGAGAGGTCACCCTGTTGGGAGTCTTTTATAGACCTCCTAAAAGCTCTAGAGAGGTAGAGGAAAGGATTGCAAAGTCGATCCTGGACAGGAGTGAAAGTAATAGGGTAATTGTTATGGGGGACTTTAACTTTACTAATATTGATTGGAATAGCTATAGCTCTAGCTCGTTAGAGGGTCAGTTTTTGTACAAAGTGTGCAGGAAGGTTTTTTGACTCAGTATGTAGATAGGCCAACTAGAGGTGAGGCTACATTGGATTTGGTGCTGGGCAATGAGCCAGACCAGGTGTTAGGCTTGGAAGTTGGTGAACATTTTGGTGATAGTGACCACAATTCGGTTACGTTCACCTTAGTGATGGATAGGGATAGGCATGAAGCGGGGGGCAGTAGTTATAGCTGGGGGAAGGGTAATTATGAGGCCATCAGGAGAGAATTAGGGTGCATAGATTGGACTAGGAAACTACAGGGAATGGGAACATCTGGAATGTGGAGCTTATTCAAGGAGCAGCTGCTGCGAGTCCTTGATAAGTATGTTCCTGTCAGGCAAGGAGGAAATGGTCGAGTAAGAGAACCTTGGTGTACGAAAAAAGTTGATTTGCTGGTTAAAAGAAAAAAGGAGGCTTATGTCAGGATGAGGCTTGAAGGCTCGGTTAGTGCAATGGATAGCTATAGATTAGCCAGGAGGGAGCTAAAGAGTGAATTGAGGAGAGCTAAGAGGGAACACGAGAAGACTTTGGCTGATAGGATTAAGGAGAATCCTAAAGCTTTCTTTAGATATGTTAAGAATAGAAGATTGGTTAGGGCAAGATTAGGACCAGTCATAGACAGCAGTGGGAAGTTGTGCGTGGAGCCTGAAGAGATTGGAGAGGTACTGAATAAATATTTCTCTTCGGTATTCACGCAGGGAGATGTAAATGTAGTTGTGGGGAACACTGAGGTACAGGGTTGCAAACTGGAAAGTATTGAAGTAGATAGGGAGGATGTGCTAGATATTCTTGAGGGTTTGAAGTTAGATAAGTCCCCTGGGCCGGACGGGATTTACCCCAGGATTCTCTGGGAGGCAAGAGAGGCGATTGCAGAGCCTCTGGCTCTGATCTTCAGGTCGTCGTTGGTTACGGATGTGGTTCCGGAGGACTGGAGGATAGCGAATGTGGTCCCATTGTTCAAGAAGGGGAAGAGAGACCTTCCAGGGAATTATAGGCCAGTGAGTCTTACTTCTGTTGTGGGCAAAGTATTGGAGAGAATTATTAGGGATAAGATTTATAGTTATTTAGAGAGAAATGAATTGATTGGGGTTAGTCAGCATGGTTTTGTGAAGGATAGGTCGTGCCTTACTAACCTTATTGAGTTTTTTGAAAAAGTGACCAAAGAGGTGGATTGGGGTAAGGCAGTTGATGTGGTATATATGGACTTTAGTAAGGCGTTCGATAAGGTGGCCCATGGAAGGCTTCTGCAGAAAATGCAGACGTATGGGATTGAGGGTGATTTAGCTAATTGGATTAGGAATTGGCTAGCAGATAGAAGACAGAGGGTGGTGGTTGATGGAAATTATTCATCGTGGAGTTCGGTTACAAGTGATGTACCTCAGGGATCTGTTTTGGGGCCCCTGCTGTTTGTAATTTTTATAAAAGATCTGGATGAGGGTATTGAAGGATGGATTAGTAAATTTGCGGATGACACCAAAGTCGGAGGAGGGGTAGATAGGGAAGAGGGGTGTTATAGTTTGCAGAGAGACTTGGACAAGTTGCAGAGCTGGGCCGAGAGGTGGCAAATGGAGTTTAATGTGGAAAAGTGTGAGGTAACGCACTATGGCAGAAATAATAAATGTGTAGAGTATAGGGCTAATGGTAGGATTCTTAGTAGTCTAGATGAACAGAGGGATCTTGGTGTGTATGTGCATAGATCCCTGAAAGTAGGCAGTCAAGTCGAGAAGGTTGTTAAGAAGGCATATGGAGTCTTAGCTTTCATTGGTAGGGGGATTGAATTTCAGAGCCGCAACGTCATGTTGCAACTGTACAAAACTCTAGTGCGGCCGCACTTGGAGTATTGTGTGCAGTTCTGGTCCCCACATTATAAGAAAGCTGTGGAGGCATTGGAGAGGGTACAGAGGAGGTTTACCAGGATGTTGCATGGTATGGAGGGCAGGTCTTATGAAGAGAGGCTGAGGGATTTGAGGTTGTTTTCGTTAGAAAGGAGGCGGCTAAGAGGGGACCTAATCGAAACATATAAGATGATTTAGAGGTTTAGATAGGGTGGACAGTGATAGCCTTTTTCCTAGGATGGAGAAAGCTAGCACGAGGGAACACAGCTTTAAATTAAGGGGTGATAGTTATAGGATGGATATCAGAGGTAGGTTCTTTACCCAGAGGGTGGTTCGGGAGTGGAATGCCCTGCCTGCGGCAGTTGTATATGCGCCAAGTTTGGTGGCGTTTAAGAGATTAGTCGATAAGTTTATGGAAGAGAAGGGAATGGTTTAGTTTGGAGGGTCATTGTTTTTTTTTCATAATTGCTCGGCACAACATCGAAGGCCGAAGGGCCTGTTCTGCGCTGTAATGTTCTATGTTCTAAGGCCACAGCTGGAGTATTGTGTGCAGTTTTGATGTCCTAATCTGAGGAAGAATGTCCTTGTTATAGAGGAAGAACAGCAAAGGTTCACCAGGCTGATCCCTGGGAAGGTAGGTCTGTCGTATCAGGAGAGACAAAATCGGTTAGGATTACATTCACTGGAGTTTAGCAGAGTGAGAGGGAATCTCATGGAACCTTATAAAATTCTAACAGGGTTAGACAGGGTAGATTCAGAACGAATGTTCCCCGTGGCGGCGAGAGCCCAGAAATAGGGGTCATAGTTTGAGGAAGAGGGGTAAAACATTTCAGAACTGAGGTGAGGAGAAATTTCTTCACCCAGAGGGTGGTGAATGTGTGGAATTGTGAGATTTGAAGAAATTATACAAAGCTCTAGGGACTAAAGAGATTATGGGGTGAGTAGTTGGGGAGGTGGAATTAGGATATTGAATTTGATGATCAGCCATTATCGTAATGAATGGCAGAGCAGGCTCAAAGGGCCGAATGGCCTCCTCCTGCTTCTGGTTTCTATGTTAAATATAAGCTTTAATGTTCCTGTTCTCACTGCGTGCCCAAGTGTCTTATTTAAA
This sequence comes from Sphyrna mokarran, assembly GCA_024679065.1. Taxonomy (NCBI): domain Eukaryota; kingdom Metazoa; phylum Chordata; class Chondrichthyes; order Carcharhiniformes; family Carcharhinidae; genus Sphyrna; species Sphyrna mokarran. Next base: position 1,392,997 of record JAGIQG010000040.1, on the reverse strand, counting down.
ACACAATCTGAAGGGTGCTTTGCGATGGAGAAATAAACTTTCAATCCCCCTCCCACCCCACAGCATCCTCGCGGTGAAGACACTGGCTTGCCACTGCGGCTCAGAGATCACCCATGGGTCCCGGAACGAGGCACCGGTTCTTCGATGCAAGTCCGGAGAGCAAGCAGTAGTGAGCTAGTCGACGGCAATCGCGCTGGTTTCCAGCACCTGCGCCGTCTCCCCTTCCCATGCACAAGTGGGCTGAACGGCACCTCTGAATTTAACCCCCACCCCAGCTGCCTGCTGTAACGCAGACCAAGGACAGAATCCCAAGGCCTCTCCTGCTCTGTGGAGCTCCGTGCTTTACATTTTCCCTTTGTTTACAGGACACGGACGTCGTTGGCCCTGTATTTAATCGCCCTAACTGCCCCTCGAGAAGGTGGTGGGTGAGCTGCCCCTTCTTGAACCTGCTGCAATCCCCGTGTGGTCTGGATAACACTCTCAGCGCTGGTGGCTACAGAGAGAGAGAGAGAGAGAGAGAGAGGTTTCTTTTGCGGACTGTTAGATCAGAATAGTTCCTCCATTCTGCACAGACCAGAAAGATAAAGGCAGAGAGGGTGGGGGAGAGGAGAAGGGAAACGCATTTGGTGGGGCAAATTGAAAGCAAAACCAAGAAATCAAAAGGCAAATAAAGGCGATGCTGGGTGAAAGTGAGAGACGCAGTGAAGACGGAAGAGGCGGTGGGAAGAGATTGACATCAGAGGTTCATCCTGATCAGCCAAGATCGACACTTGGAGACCAAGCAGACAGCAGCGGAAACAATCATTCCCGCAACAATCCTCGGCAAAGGAACGACTGAAAGTCGTGAACAAAGCCCATCAGACTTCTGAATGGACCTACCTCTCACTGAGTTGATCTTTCTCTACACCCTAGCTATGATTGTAACACGTCATTCTGCACTCTCTCCTTTCCTTCTCTACGAACAGTATGCGTTGTCTGTACAGTACGCGAGAAGCAATACTTTTCACTGTATTTCCACGGGACATTAGTAAAGCACAGAATCGCTGCAGTGCTGAAGGAGGCCATTCGGCCCATTGAGTCTGCACTCACAACAATCCTACCCACTCCCTATCCCCGTACTCCTGCATATTTACTAATCCCTCTAACCATCCCGGGGAAGCTGTGGGGACCAATTTAGCATGGCCAGTACTCCTGACCTAGATATCTTTGGACTGTGGGAGGAAAGCGGAGCACCCAGAGGAAACTCACACAGACATCGCGCGGTGGGGGGAGGGGGGTGGGGGAAGGGGGGTGGGGGGAGCAAACCCAAGCTGGGAATCGAACTCAGGTCCCTGACGCTGTGAGACAGCAGAGCTAACCACTGTGAAATTCTAGGAAAACTTACAGCAGGCTGCCACGTGGTCGCCTCCCTCCAGTTTCTACATTTCATTTTGGAATGCAAACTCAGATTCTGGGACATGTCCCTTTTCCTTCCTCAAGACTTTTAGGCTCATTCTCAATGTTTGAGGCAAGGTCTCTCCTTGTCATCAGCCCCTTCCACCCCCCCCCCCCCCCCCCCCCCAAACCAAACCAAATTACAAGGATGTTTATTGCACAGATTACCCCTTACGCCTTCCTGAAAATAAGGTGACTGAGGGCCCTCACACTCCACAGACTCATCTCCATAGCAGAGTTACTTCACCCGAGGAGAGGAGAGGCAGACGGACATTCGAGGGACTGGTACGTGCAAACAAGAGACACTCAGCGACTCTCACACGTGTAGGGAGAGAGAGAGAGAGAGAGAGAGGGGGCAGGAGAGCAAAAGTGAAAAAGGGAGGCAAGGAAGGGAAGAGGGAAAAGAGGAGGAGGGAAAGAAAGAGAGACGGAGAATGAGAGAGAGAGAAAGAGAGACATACTTTCAATCAAGTGAGACAGTTGGAGGAGGGGCCAAATGGAGAAACGGTTGATTGAGAGGAGAGCAAAAGAGAGAGAGACAGGAAGTAAGCCTAACACAGAATGCAGAGTACAACAGTTCTCTGGGGAGAGGGGAAAGTGTCAGTTACTGAATGAAAGGACCTGTTTGCTGAGTCCTGTGTGATGTTGAAGAGCAGCAGAGGATTAGTTACTGATCCCTGCAGGACAGCGAGTGCGGGTGGGCATGGTTTTAATCAGATTTCTCCTTTGGAAAGAGTAATTTGACATGGAAGTAAACTATGAAAGGTCTGACACAGGGAAGTTCCGAATAACAAAGGGACTTTGGCGTGTTTGTCCACAGATCTCTGAAGGCAGAAAAGCACGTTGGAACGAATGGTGAAAAAGGCATCTGGCACAGTTGCCTTTATCGATCAGCAGTTCTTTCTCAAGGTTGCCTGCCTGGACCTGGAAGTATGCGCAATGCAAAAGCTGGGGGTAGATGCTGGTGGACTATGCACTGACTCCAGCACAGGACTTTTCCAGTCTTAGTGCAAGCACGACTGGAATATCCCACCCGGAGTCTTTTTCAAGTCACTTGGTTTCTAACACTGTACGCAAGAGGAAGTTCTAGGGGAGGGGAGGATGATTGGTACCGAGTAGACAGGCTCCACTCAACTTTCTCTGGGTGGCACAGTGGTTAGCACTATTTTCTCTCAGCACCAGGGACCTGGATTCAAACCTCAGCTTGGGTCACTGTCTGCACAGTCTCCCCACGTCTCCTCTGGTTTCCTCCAAAGATATGCGGGGTGAGGTGGATCGGCCGTGCTAAATTGCTCCTCCGTGTTCAAAGAAGGTAAATGTGAAAGGAATATTGGGTGGTTAGAGAATATTGGGGATGCTAGGGGAAAGTTTTTCACTCAGAGGGTGGTGAGTGAATGGAATCGGCCACCGTCGGTGGTGGTCGAGGCAAACTCGCTGGGGTCTTTTAAAAGACTTCTGGATGAGTATATGGGATCCAGTGGGATTGGGGGTTATAGATAGGTCTATGGCTGGGTAGGTTTTGATGTGTTCGGCACAACTTGTGGGCCGAAGGGCCTGTTTGTGCAGTAGTGTTCTATGAATAGGGCCTGGTTAGGGATTGTGTAGACTCGATAGGTCAGTTGGCATCCTTCTACACCGTAGGGATTCTATGAGACAATACACTATGTAGCACTGCCCAGTTAAACATGCCTCCCTTCCCCGCATATTCTATCCCCCACACAGAAGTACAGAAAAGACCATACTTTCCAAGACTTTCCTGTTTGGAGCCTGAGGAGATAGGAGAGACACTGAATGAGTATTTTTCGTCAGTATTCACGCAGGAGAAAGACAATGTTGTCGAGGAGAATACTGCAATACCAGGTTGTAGACTGGGCAGGATTGAGGTTCATAAGGAGGAGGTGTTAGCGAATCTTGAGGGTATGAAAATTGATAAGTTCCCTGGGCCAGATGAGATTTACCCCAGGATTCTCTGGGAGGCTAGAGAGGAGATTGCAGAGCCTTTGGCTTTGATCTTCATGTCGTCATTGGCTACAGGTATAGTGCTGGAAGACTGGAGGATGGCAAATGTTGTCCCTTTGTTCAAAAAGGGGAGTAGGGACCATCCTGGAAATTATAGCCCGGTGAGCCTGACTTCTGTTGTGGGCAAAGTCTTGGAAAGAATTATAAGGGATAGGATTTATAAGCATCTAGAGAGAAATAAATTGATTAGAGATAGTCAGCACGGTTTTGTGAAGGGTAGGTCATGCCTCACAAACCTTGAGTTTTTTGAGGAGGTGACCAAAGAAATAGATAAGGGTAAGGCAGTTGATGTAGTGTATACGGATTTTAGCAAAGCGTTTGATAAGGTTCCCCATGGTAGGCTACTGCAGAAAGTGCAGGTGCATGGGATTGAAGGTGATTTAGCAGTTTGGATTAGGAATTGGCTAGCTGATAGAAGACAGAGGGTGGTGGTTGATGGGAAATATTCAACCTGGAGTGCAGTTACAAGTGGTGTACCTCAAGGATCTGTTTTAGGGCCACTGCTGTTTGTCATTTTTATAAATGACCTAGATGAGGGTGTAGATGGTTGGATTAGTAAATTTGCTGACGATACCAAAGTGGGGGGAGTTGTAGACAGCGAGGATGGATGTTACAGTTTGCAGAGGGACATAGTTAGGTTGCAGAGCTGGGCTGTGAGGTGGCAAATGGAATTCAATACAGATAAGTGTGAGGTGATTCACTTTGGTAGGAATAACAGGCATATGAAATATAGGGCTAATGGAAGGACCATTAATAGTGTTGTCGAGCAGAGGGATCTAGGGGTACAAGTACATAGCTCTTTGAAAGTTGGCACCCAAGTTGATAAAGTTGTTAAGAAGGCGTACTGTATGTTAGCTTTTATTGGTAGAGGGATTGAATTTAGAAGCCGTGAGGTTATGTTACAACTGTACAAAACTCTGGTGCGGCCGCACTTGGAGTATTGCACACAGTTCTGGTCGCCGCATTATAAGAAAGATGTGGAAGCATTGGAAAGGGTGCAGAGGAGGTTTACCAGGATGTTGCCTGGTATGGTGGGAAGGCCTTATGAGGCAAGGCTGAGGGACCTGAGGTTATTTTCATTAGAGAGAAGAAGGTTACGCGGTGACCTAATTGAGGCATATAAGATGATCAAAGGACTGGATAGGGTGGATAGTGAGAGCCTTTTTCCTCGGATGGTGATGACCAACACGAGGGGACATAACTTTAAATTAAGAGGTGGTAGTTATAGGACGGATGTCAGAGGCAGGTTCTTTACACAGAGGGTGGTGAGGGCGTGGAATGCCCTGCCTGCAGCAGTTGTGGACTCGCCTACTTTGGGGGCATTCAAATGGTCGGTGGATAGGCATATGGATGATATTGGAATAGTTTAGGTTAGAGGGTCCACTGGCCGGCGCAACATCGAGGGCCGAAGGGCCTGTACTGCGCTGTAATGTTTATGTTAACCTATGAGTGACTGGCAGGCACCCCCCCCCCCCCTCCCCCCCCCAACCTCAAACACAATCACTGTCTGCGTTCTCAACTCAGTAAGATTCTCAGGGAAAAACTGAATTAAAATAACCCCTTCCCTACCCCCAAACAGACTATCTCCAGCCACTATCAACTCCCTCTCTATCACAGTAACATACCGTTGAGCTCAAGTGAGCTGTGCCGAGTTTTTACACTCATCATCTCCCCCCCCCCCCCCCCCTCAAAACACCCTGTTGGAAATTCTTTGCTGCATCACACCTTTCTCTGACATATCTACCTAGTTTAGGGCTGGTTTAGAAGTTATCTCCTGGAGCCACCTACCTACCCTGCCCACCAACCCAAACACCAGCTGCCTCTTCATTCATATAAAATCATAGAAACACAACAGTGAAGAAAGAGGCCATTCGGCCCATAGAGTCTGCACTGACACAATCCCACCCACATCCCTACATATTTTACCCATTAATCCCTCTAACCTACGCATCTCAGGACACTGAGGGCAACTTTAAGCACGGCCAATCAACCTAACCCGGACTGTGGGAGTACCTGGAGGAAACCCACGCAGACATGAGGAGAATGTGCAAACTCCACACAGACAGCGACCCGAATCAGGAATCAAACCCAGGTCCCTGGAGCTGTGAGGCAGCAGTGCTAACCACCGTGCTACCGTGCCACATTCCCGTTGTCTCCCTCTAATATCATGCCTCTCCCCACAGCCATCCCACCAAATTCCCTCTGGGGGAATTCCTGAGTGATCATTTGCTGTTTCTGGTCACTGTAGTTTGACTGCAGCTTTGTCCTTCATAGTCACAGGATGGCCCCAGCATTCACGTTAACTGTCGGTTAGGATGTTGTACTATTTCTATCCACATTCCTGAGGAGCTCAATTCCCTGATTTTCCTCATTGCCCACACACGTGGCTGCCATTGGGAAATCTTTCCCAACTGAATGTTATCCCCTTCTGATAGTGGAGTCTCTTCTTAACACCCTCTCCTTTCTTAATTTACCATAAAATACTCAATTGGGAGCACCCCCCACCCCCTAACTCCCCTTTCCTTTCCACTTTATTGTAAAGACTCAATCATGACCCTCCCTAACCCTGTCTTTGTCCCAGTTAATATTTTATACCCTCGATTGGGACCCTCCTTAACCCTCTCTCTGTCCCAGTTAATATTTTATATCCTCGATTGGGACCCTCCTGAACCCTTTGTCCCAGTTAATATTTTATATCCTCGATCGGGAACCTCCTTAACCCTTTGTCCCAGTTAATATTTTATATCCTCGATCGGGAACCTCCTTAACCCTCTTTGTCCCATTTAATATTTTACATGCTTGATCACAACCCTCCTTAACTCTCTCTCTGTCCCACTTAGTATTTTCTACCCTTGATCGGGACTCTCCTTAACCCTCTTTGGTCCCCGTGTAATATTTTACACCCTCAGCCAAGTCCCTTCTTCTCTCTCAAATATACTGCCTGACCCACTAAATAGACTGTACACAATTATCCTGTATGGCGACAAATGGTGCAATGTAATGAAGGTCGAGATGGGCAGCAGCTCGAGACCAAAGATGCCTACTGTGGGGACCTGGCTTTGTTTGAATGTTTGTGCCGTTGGGGTTTGGGGAAAGGAAACCCAGGTAATGATGGAGGGGAGGTGGGTGGAGGATACGAAGCAGGATAGAGAGAGAGAGAGAGAGAGAGAGAGATACACACAGACATACACAAAGGTTAGTCAGAGACATATAAAGGGCAAGGGGGGGGGACACAGACATACACAAAGGTTAGTCAGAGACATATAAAGGGCAAGGGGGGGGGGGGGGCAGGAGAGAGAAGGGGAAACAGGCATCAGTGGGCCACACTAGCAATCACTGCTCACCAAAGAAGTGCCACACAGCCAGTTGAAAGAGGATTGGAAGTCAATCCCAAGTGGCCCCACGTGTCAAAGTCAGGGGTCGCACCAACCCTCCTCCCAGAAGCTCGCGCCTGTGCGGCACGTCACAATGGGACCGCAACACTGTGGCTGGGTGCCAGTCCTTCAGATATTTCTCCATCCATCTGTCACCATCGTGGGTAGATTATCAAACTACTCCCATGGCTGCTATTATGTAGAGTGGAGTGGGAGGGGGGGCACGATAATTTCTCATAAGGTGTGGTGGGAGGACAGCAGGCGACACTAGATAACCCCTCCCCAACTCAAGATGATCTGGTCAGAATCTCAACACTTTGTGGGATCTTGCTGTGTGTATAATCAATTTCCTATATTAAAATAGCATCTTACATTTCAAGCGTGTGCTTACGTGCATGTCATTTTGCTCAAGGCACCATGCTCCCCGTCTGAGTCAGAGGTATTTTGTTTTAACACGGCTCCCACCAACTCCCTGCCCCTGCACTGGGCAACTGTTTGGGCCCTTAATCACAGTCAGAGTTCTTGGTAGCGGGTACGGGGGCGGGGGGGGTGTGAGAGGCTATCAGGAAGCATCAACCCATCACTGAAAGCCAGGAAATACAGATCTGACCCGCAGATCAATACTTTGCCCAAGTGACGGCACACTTAACCATCCCAGCCACGGGCTCACCTCCTGTCCTGATCTCCACTAAATACTTCAACTTCTTGCACGCCACACCCGCCCCCTCCCCACCACCCTGCAAACAGTTGCCAAATCACATGCACCTTCAATAATGCCCACCGCAGAGAGAAATGATGCAGTTCGATTCCCAGCTTCGGAGTCTGCACGTTCTCTGCACTGTGCTGCGTGGGTTTCCTCCGGTGCTCCAGTTTCCTCCCAGTCTGAAAGGTGTGCTGGTTAGCAAGGTTGGCCATGCTAAATTGTCCCTTAGTGTCCAAAGATGTGCAGGTTAGGTGGATTGGCTATGCTAAATTGTCCCTTAGTGTCCAAAGATGTGCAGGTTAGGTGGATTGGCTGTACCACATTGTCCCTTAGCTTCCAAAGATGCACAGGGTAGGTGGATTGGCTGTACCACATTGTCCCTTAGCTTCCAAAGATGCACAGGGTAGGTGGATTGGCTATGCTAAATTGTCCCTTAACGTCAGGGGGCCTTACTAGGATAAATGCATGGGTATGCGAAGATTGGGCCTGGATGGGATTGTGGTCAGTGCAGACCTGCTGGTCCAAATATCCTCCTTCCAAATGGTAGGATTCTATGATTGTCACTGTTCTCAAGAACCTTGTAAGAAACCTCACAACACCAGGTTAAAGTCCAACAGGTTTTTTTGGTAATAAAAGCCACTAGCTTTCACAAGTGCTGCTTATTTGTTAGGTAAGGAAGGGGGAGCAGGTGCTCCGAAAGCTTGTGCTACCAAATAAACCAATTGGACTTTAACCTGGTGTTGAGAGACTTCTTACAAGGTTCTTTACCCCAGGCGAACACCGGCATCTCCACATCAATAACCTTGCCAGAATTGTTCTACCACTCGGTATAGAAACTAGGTGCAGCAGATCATTTGGCCCTTCAAATCTGTAGCACCATCAATATGACCATGGTTGATCATGCACTTTCAGTAACCCACTTTCTCTCCATACCCCTTGGTCTCTTTAGCCACAAGGGCCATGTCCAGCTCCCTCTTGGATGTAACATAACAAACTGGCCCCCAACAGCTTTCTGTGGTAGAGAATTCCACAGGTTCACAACTCTGAGTGAAGTTCTTCCTCATCTCAGTCCTGAACGGCTTACCCCTTGTGCTTAGACTGTGATCTCTAGTTCTGCACTTCACCAGCATCAGGATTTTATAAGTTTCTACGCGATCCTCTCTCATTCTTCCAAGCTGCAACAAATGCAAGCCCAGTCAATCCAGTCTCTCTTCCTATGCCAGTTCTGCCAATGTAACAACTCCCCTGCTCCCCCCTCATCGAAGGGTCACTCGGACAACAGGGAAAAGGCCAAACAGAATGCTGCCCGTCTCTACAGACAGAACAAGAGGAACTCTTTCTACACTGTAAGATTTTCATTTACAGCAGTGGGGAGAGGAGCAATAAATGCAATGGTTGGGGTGGGAGACGCACGAGGGAGTTCGGGAGAGGCCTCCCTCAACCCAGAGAACGGCAAGAGCATAAGACTCGCTGCTGAGGGGAGAGGCCAAGGCCAATAGATATGACTCGTGTAATGGGAAAGGATATAAACACGAGAAAGGGGAGGAGGATTAGAACATACTAACGGGTGGAAGGAGGGGTGGGGGAGAAGAGATGAAGGTGGAAGATAAACATTATGGAATCAAAGGTTTACGGCATAGGAATAGGCCCTTCGGCCCAATTTGCCCATGCCGCCCCCTTTTTTTTTAAAACCCCTAAGCTAATCCCGATTGCCCGCGTTTGGACCATATCTCTCTATGCCCATCTTATCGATGTAACTGCCTAAACGCTTTTTAAAATGACAAAACTGTACCTGCTTCTACCACTACTACTACCGGCATGATGGCATAGCAGTTAGTACTGCTCTCTCTCAGTGTCAGGGATCCAGCTTGGGTCACTGTGCACGTATAGAGTTTTCATGCTCTCCTTATGTATGTGTGTGTTTCGTCCTGGTGCTCCGGTTTGCTCCCACACTCCAAAGATGTGCGGGTTGATTGGGCACGGTCATTGGTTCTTTAGTGTCAGGGGATTAGCAGAGTAAATACGTGGGGCCACAGGCACCAGGGTCTTTGTTGGTGGAGGCTTGATGGGCCAAATGGCTTGCTCCAGACACTCACCAACCTCAGTGAAAAAAATGCTCTTCTGGACACTTATGTACCCCTCTCCTCTCATCTTAAACCTGTGACCTCTAGTTTTAGATTTCCCTATCTTTGGGAAAAGATGTTGACTATCTCGCTGATCTACGCCACTCATTATTTTATAAACCTCTATCAGATCACCCGTCAGCCTTCTACGCTCCAGAGAAGGAAAATCCCAGTTTATCCAGCCTCTCCTTATAACCCAATCCATCAAGTCACGGTAACAGCCTGGTAAACCTTTTCTGAACTCTTTCTAGTTCCTTTCTATAATAGGGTCACCAGACAGACTGGCTGAATGGCGCAAACTGCCAATTGAAGTGCTGAAGGTTATGGGGAAAAGGACAGGAGAACGAGGTTGAGAAACTTATCAGCCATGATCGAATGGCAAGAGCCGACTTGATGGGCCGAACAGCCCAAATCTGCGTCTATATTTTATGGTCTGAACTCAACAGTTCTATCCTTGTGTTGTTGGGGTTGGGTGGAAACCAGACCAGCTCTCTGAAATGACCTCACCGTCCTTCTGGACAGTGGCATTGTGCGGGTGCGTCTGTCCCACTTGGCATCCTCTAATATCAGGGGATTATGCAGATATACGAGCGGTTATAGATTCAAAGACAACTCGTTGGGGGCGGCTCCAGTGGCTAGCGCTGCTGCCTCACAGTGCCAGGCACCCGGATTCAATTTCTCGGCCTTAGGTCACTGTCTGTGCGGATTCTGCACGTTCTCCCCCTCCGTATCCGTGTAGTTTTCCTCCAGGTGCTCCGGTTTCCTCCCAAAGACTTAAGGGTTAGCCTGACTGGTCACAATAAAGTGGCCTTTAGTGTCAGGGGGGTGTCTGTTTGGGGTTACACTGAGGGAGAATTTAGTACGGCCAATGTATCTAACCGGCACGTCTTTCAGACTGTGGGAAGAAACCAGAGTATCCAGAGGAAACCCACGCAGACACTGGGAGAACCTGCATACACCATACAGACAGTGACCTAAGCCAGGAATCTAACACAGATCTCTGGCACTATGAGGCAGCAGTGTTAGCTAACCATTGTGCCACTCCTCATGATTTTATAGACCTCTATAAGGTCACACCCCCTCATCCAACCATCCTTCTACGCTCCAGAGGAAAGAAGTCCCAACCTATCCATCCTTTCCTTATAATTCAAATCTTCTGGATCAGGTAGCATCTTTGCAAACCTTTTTTTTGGCACCCTTTCCAGTTTAAAACACCTTTCTTAAACAAGGCCACCAGAACTGCACACAAACATTAATCACCTTATTTTGGTTAACTTCTGTAGAAGCTTGGAAAATGCCTTCTGGATAGAAGCAACATACAATCACAGGACCCTACAGTGCAGAAGGAGGATGCACGGGGTTACAGGGATAGGATTATGGTCAGTGGAGGTTCATCAGACCAAACAACCTCTTGCTGCACTTTTGGAATTCTGGATTGATTAGGCAGAGGATTGAGTACTGACTGAATCAACAGGGGTACTGTTGGCTTTGGGGGGAGGAGGGGAAGGAGAGAAGGAAGACCACTGGTTACACCCTGCCAATTTAAGTACCTGTATGAGCAGTACGGTAGCACAGTAGTTAGCGCTGCTGCTTCACAGCTCCTGGGTTCGATTCCCAGCCTCAGGTCACTGTCTGTGCGGACTTTGCACATTCTCCTCATGTCTGCATGGGTTTCCTCCCACAGTGCAAAGATGTGCCGGTTAGGTTGATTGGCCATGCTAAGAAATTGCCCCTCAGCGTCCAGGGGTGCGTAGGAGAGAGGGATTAGTGGGTATAATATGTAAGGATATGGGGTAAGGCCTGGGTGGGATTGTGTTCAGTGCAGACTCGATGGGTCAAAGGGCCTCTTTCTGCACTGTAGGGTTCTATGATTATCCTTTACACACTGCCCCCCCCCCCCCCACCCCCAACCACAACCAATTCCCTACGTGAGCGAGTTGGTTGCCTACAATTCAAGTGTCTGAGTTACACAGCACAGAATCAGGCTATGCCAAATTATCCATGCTAAAGTTTCAGTTTCTAAACTGAAATCAGTCCCATTTGCCTGCATCCCTCAAAACCTTTCTCATCTACATAACTTATCCAAATGTCTTTCAAATGTAACTGAACCCACTGCCTCTCGCCCTCCTCTTCCAGTCACTCCATACATGCACCACCCTCTGGGAGGTAAGGCTGACTCCCCTGATCCCTTTCCCTTCTCACCTTACATCACCTTAAGAGTCATAAGTCAGCCCACATTAACACCGCAACGAAGTTACTGCGAAAATCCCCTAGTCGCCACACTCCGGTGCCTGTTCGGGTTACGCTGAGGGAGAATTTAGTACGGCCAACGCATCTAACCAGCATGTCTTTCAGACTGTGGGAGGAAACCAGAGCACCCTGAGGAAACCCACACAGACACAGGGAGAACGTGCAGACAGAACACAATGACAAGCCAGGAACCCAACCTACCAGGTCTCTGGCACTGTGAGGCAGCAGTGCTAACTAACCACTGTGCCACCCCTCACAATTTTATAGACTCAAAGTCATCCCTCCCGCCACCAACCATCCTTCTATGCTCCAGAGGGAAAAAAGTCCCAATTTATCCAGCCTTTCTTTATAATTCAAATCTTCTGGTTCCAGTACCATCTTTGCAAACCTTTTTTTTTGGCACCCTTTCCAGTTTAAAACATTCTTCTCAAACAAGGCAACCAGAACTGCACTTGGTCATACATCGCTTTTTTTTTGCTAACTTCTGCAGAACCTTGGCAAATGCCTTCTGGATATCCAAAGGAGCAACATACAATCACAGGACTCCACAGTGCAGGAGGACAACGTTTGGCCCATCGAATCTGCACCAATCACAATCCCACACAGGCTCTATTCCCATAACCCCATGCATTTACCCTAGCTGATCCTCTGATACTAAGGGTCAATTTAGCATGGCCAATCCACCTAACCTGCACATCTTTGGACTGTGGGATGAAACCCACGCAGACACAGGGGGAGAATGTGCAGACTCCATGTAGGCAGTGACCCGAGCCGGGTATCGAACCAAGCTCCCTGGTACTGAGAGGCAGCAACGCTAACCACTGTGCCACCCCAAACACGTACAGGCATTCCCTTTTATCTACCACATCAAGTCCCCAGCCACTTCTCCACCCTAGTCTCGTTCCCCCTGTCAGTGCATTTGCAACCCAAGTTGAGAATTGACTCTGAGGCATCATCGGATACCCGAGAAATTAGAAGGCGCCATGTAAGATGCAAATTCTTTTATTAAGTTGTATACTTGATGTGTCGTGTTGAATTCACAAGACGATGACGCAGCAAGATCCCAGAAACCGCTGAAGAGATCAGTGACCATTTCATCATCTATAAGTGTCGGCTGGTGGACTGAGGGGATGGAGGTGAGGTTGAGGGGACGGGGTAAATGAACGTCCTACTTTTTGACATCTCATTGTAAGGGCTTTGCTTCCATTTGCACACAGCACGGTCATTGTGAAGGACACAGAGCGGGCCACAAGTCCAGCAGAAAACGTACGACTCCCAGGGAGTGAAGGAAGGGGAAGCGAGCCAGAAGACAAGGGAGAGGAGGGGAGGAAGGGGAAGCAAGCTAGAAGGAGGAGGGGGAAGCAAGCGAGAGAACAAGAAAAATGGGAGCGAGAGAACAAGAAAAACAGGAGCAAAGGTAAGTGCATTCACACATACACAGCCATGGAAGTGAGAGAATCAAAGCAAGTGAAGAGGCAATGGGAATAATGTCACCACCTGAGCCAATTAAATGGGCAATACAGTACTTGGTAAACAGAAGGCCAGGGATGCTTGGGACTGTTAAGGTCCTGGGGGCAGGATCCTGTGTAACTCTGCTATGGTTTTTCTGGCATTTCCTGCTACGGGGGGTGCTGGTGCTCTCCCGTTCCCCTCCCCACCCCTATGACCTGTGACTTGGGAAACATGGAGCCCAGATGATTGGTGAGGCCAAGGACTGCCCACAGACCAGTTTACGGTTCTAGCAGAGGACTCACAAACCAGAACTCACTTGAATTTGACAACCCCTCGAGCTCCTTCTGACAAGACGGTGTTTTGGGAAGTGGGGTGGTGGGGAGGGGGCACGATCAACCTAGCAGGTGATCCCAACAGTCTGTGGGATTAGGCAGCGGTGCAACACATACATAACCACAGCAGGTAAACCGGCGAGCCTAGTCTGTAGCCCGTCGCCCCTCACTGCTTCTCTTCCATTCAGCTCCCCCCCGCCCACCCACTCCACAAACCTTGGGTACAAACAAAATGAGAGCAGAAGGGCGGTGTGTTTGTGTGTAGAGGTGAGGGAGGGGGGGGTAGCAGGGTGTTGTGAGGTGATGAGAAGAAGAATCACAAGTGTGAGGCAAATAACTCTCTGATTGTGGTCCAGAGTAAAACAGAACAGTGTTTGGAGGTGTCTTTAACTTCCCCCCCAAAGGAAAAGTAACCACACAGGTCATGGAAGGTACAGGGGAGGGAGGGTGAAAAATTTCAAGCTCTACTCAAGCAAACCAGGTTCCAGCAACTTGACAAAAATACAAAAAAGGCACAAGCGCTAAAAAACAACAACTGCCTACCCTAAAAACCCTCTAAAAAGGCACTGCTTAGGTCTAAAAATCCAACCGAGTACAAGAGGGAGCTGCATTAAAAATATAAAATATATATATATATAAACTCTCTAAATACTATCAATATAAAATGTCCAAAAACTTTTAAAAAATTGCACTTATACACTTAAAATTCAACAGTTCGACTGAAGCTTGGAAAAAGAGAGAGAGGCAGGAGCAAGAATGATCCAATACAAAACTTTCAAAGATCAGCTCTTACGATTTTCTAAAAACAGATTTTTGAGCGTTTTTTTTCTTTAAAAAAGGGAGCGGGGAGGGAGGGAGGGGAAAAAGAGAAACTAAAAACCTTATTATCATAATTTTTTTTTAAAAAAAGCCACTTTGCTCAGATTTTTTTTTAAATTGAAAATTCGACCCAAAAACCACTCCAAAGTTGGATTACGGAGGTTTTTACATTGCACAAGTGCACAATTATCTTTTCCCCCCTCGGGGAGATTTTAACTTGCTCACGCACACAGCTGAGGCTACCAGATTTAACTTTTGCTCTTTTGGAAAAAACGAGGAAAAAAAATACAGAGTACATAGCTTTTTTTTAAAAAAAGGAAAAAGTATTTTGCGATTCTTAAAACACTTTGCAACTTTAAAATCTGCTTTGTTGAAAAAAAAAATGTTGGTGCTTACTTCTGCATTCATGTTGCTCTTATAGAGAGAGAGAGGCCCAACCAACTGGTTATTTTTATAGGGAAAAAGTCCACAAAACTGCGAATATAAAAAAAGATTAAGAGTACAAAAGTTCAACAGAAGCAATTTTGAGCGGAGAAAGATTAAAAAAAACCTTGACAACATTTCGCGTTCGTTCGAAAAAACACAGCCCGAAAATTAACACTTTCTTCCCCACTTCCCTCCCCACCCAGTATCGAGGGGAGGGGTGCATGTCGCATGCCCGCGATGAGACATCATCTCGGCTGTCATCTTAAAAGTGCACAACAGCCGTGCTTTGTGTGTTCCCGACAAACTGGTGGGCAAAAGGCACCCCTACCCCTCCCAAAGGTAGCCTCTGGGTTCCAGGTTCAGGGGAGGTGGGTCAACAGGACAAATTTAATCAAGAAAATGGTCAGGTTCAAATTTGCCTCCAAACCTTTCTGTCCTCTGACCAATATCTCCATCGGAACAATGACAGAGAGAGCGAGCAAATATTTGCCTGTCCCTTCAGAAAGGAGGAAAGGGCGGGGAGAAGAGAGAGAGAGCCAAGTCTCTTTACAACCAATCAATTTTTTGCTCTCTTTTTAAAAAAAGGAATCAACCCAGGTTTGAAAATTATTTCAACTTGCAGATGTTAAAGCTAACACCGAACCTGGTTTCCCAACCTGCTCCGTTTAAGAAAAAATGAAGTTTATATTTTTCTTTTTTTAAAAGAAAACTTTTCCAAAGTAGCACAAAACGTTAAAAGTCAACAATGTGTTACAATCAGGAAGCGTGCAGGGAAAAAAAATGGCCTTGATCGTTTGCCGAGCACGTCAAAGAAACAAAAGTTTTAACATCCCCTGGAAGCACAAAGGTTCACCAAAAATAAAGTATTTGAGAGGAGCTCATTTCACAAATGCTGCCTGCCCGGATTATCAAGAACCAGGACTGAGTTGGGTTTACAAAAGGGAATTTTTTTATATATATATATATGTAAAAAAGCGGACATTTGAAAAATCAAAATACTTCCATTTCCTCTTTTTAAAATGCCACGTACTCTGGGTGGTGGTGGAAGGGGGAAGAAAAACCAAAGCAAAAAGATAAACATTCCAATTCAAAAGATTAAATGAGAAGTCGAGAATAGTTCAACCTTCTCCCAGCTAAGGTTCTTTGCTCTTTGCGAACTCCGTAAGCACCTCCTGCCAAACAATGCCTTGCAAAGGTACGAGTGCACAAAAGCATACCTTCACAAAAAAAGTACTTCACGTTATATTTTTTTCCACGTGGAAAACACCAAGAAAAGGTGGCAGAGCTCTGATATACTGCAAATTGCTTAACCGGCTGCAAAATTTAAAAAATGTCTTCCTCCGTGAAAAAAAGAGCATCACGCTTCTCTTAAAAAGTGTAAAATGCAAAATGTACTTCACCAAAAAAAAAACAAAATTTACGTTTGGTTAAAAAAATACTGAAAATTAAGATATTCACCTCCCCAGCCCCACCCCCCCCAAAAAGGGCAAAACATGGATGTCTCTTTTTGTTTGGCAAATTATAAAACCAGGAAGCTTTCCAAATAAAAAATACGCTTTAAAAATGTGCACATTGCACACACTTTAAAAAAAATAACGTGGCCGAGCCAGGGACATGCTTTGATTTCAATTTGAACATTTCAAATTTGCAAATCATAAATGTATAGATATGTGTGTATATATGTAACTGATCAAAATTCATATTTTAATGGGTCTACCAGACACTATTTACAATTACAGTTTGAGGTAGCGATTATATTTATTTTGAGCTAAAACACTTGTATGGATGGAAAAGACAATTTAATTTGTATTTATAATTAATTTAGATGTAAACAAGTAAATCTAATGTCAGAGTAGAAGCAGTGAAGCTTTAAGTGTGGCGATGCATGTCATTTGAATGACTACAGACATTCAAGTGAATGCATTTTGAACATGTATAAGCTACATCATTTAATATCAACTTCAATATATTTATTTGGTTTAAACTATAATTGCACACATTTGTGATTCATCTATTGCAGCTCAATATTAAGAGTATTTAACTAATTTTTCAAAATTATTCTTTTAGACTAAGAGATAAAAAAATTGATAGTTTTCCTAAATCTAATTAGAATTAAGCTAAATTTTTTTAAAGAGCTAACCAATACCAGAAGTGAATGGCATATTAAAAAGGGGCAGCACGGCAGTTAGCACTGCTGCCTCATAGCACCAGCAACCTAGGTTCAATTCCTAGTTTGGGTCACTGTCTCCTGTGCAGAGTTTGCATGTTCTCCCCATGTCTGCGTGGGTGTGCTCTAGTTTCCTCACACAATCCAAAGGTGTGCAGTTTAGGTGGATTGCCCATGCTAAATTGACCCTCAGCATCAGGGAGACCGGCCAGGATAAATGCATGGGGTTGTGTGGATAGGGCCTAGGAAGGTTCGTGGTCGGCGAAGACTTGATGGGCCAAATGGTTCCTTCTGCACTGTAGGGATTCTATGATTAAAACTGAATTTAAAAAACAGAAAATGCTGAGGGAAACTCAGCCAGTCTGGCAGCATCTGTGGGGATACAGAAGCAGAGTTAACATTGAATTTGTACAACTCTTCTTCAGCCCTTTGAAGACAGTGGTGTGGGCTTGACACATTATTCCTCTCTCCACAGATGCTGCCAAGTATGCCAAATTCGTCCAACATCTCTTTTTATCTCAAATCTCCAGCACCTGCAGCATTTTGCCACAATCTTAATTTAATTCCTGATTTGGGGTTTATAAAAACATTTAACTGAATTTACACTTCTTACGTGGAATCTATAAACTTCCAATGCTACCTTGCATCTGGACTTTTTTTAAGTTATAAATTTTATTTTTTATTATTTATAAACTGTCACAAGTAGACTTACGTTAACACTGCAATGAAGTTAGTGAAAATTCCCCAAACTGCTGGTACCTGTTTCAGGTACACCAATGGAGAATTTGGCTTGGTCGATCCACCTAATCAGCATATCTTCTGGAATGTGGGAGGAAACTGGAGCACCCGCAAGAAATCCACGCAGACACGGGCAAAATGTGCAAATTCCACATAGACAGTGACCTAAACTGGGATTCAAACCCAGGTCCCTGGTGCTGAGACTGTGCTCCCCCCATCTCCCAAATTAGAATTAAGCTGCTTTAAAAAGAAAAGTATCATTTGAATTTTTATGAACTTAATATCTAAGACTTGAACTTTCTTTTTGTTACAACTTCAAATTAGATGTTTAATAATTAAAAGATCTCAAGGAATTCAAATATTTGCAATTACAAATACTTAAAAACTGCTATTTATTAAAATATGTAATCACTTAATAGAAATACAACAATACAAATAGATTGTTTATAAACAAGACATCTAGCATTCAATTATTAGTATTTACAGAATTTAAGTTTAGTTTTGACTAAGCACTTACTCACGCGGATAACCACAGTAAAAATTTGGCTCAATTTATAAATTGAAATTCTAACTAGAAAGGGTTATCCGTTTAACTCTACAAGGAGAATTTACTTTTTTTTGCACAAAAGCAAACTAGTGCTTAAACACAGAAACGGTTGACAGTTTTCCAAGACCTAGTTAGAATTGTGCTAGATTTCCGAGGGGACCCCGGAAGCCTGCTAGATTTCCGAGGGGACCCCGGAAGCCTGCTAGATTTCCGAGGGGACCCCGGAAGCCTGCTAGATTTCCGAGGGGACCCCGGAAGCCTGCTAGATTTCCGAGGGGACCCCGGAAGCCTGCTAGATTTCCGAGGGGACCCCGGAAGCCTGCTAGATTTCCGAGGGGACCCCGGAAGCCTGCTAGATTTCCGAGGGGACCCCGGAAGCCTGCTAGATTTCCGAGGGGACCCCGGAAGCCTGCTAGATTTCCGAGGGGACCCCGGAAGCCTGCTAGATTTCCGAGGGGACCCCGGAAGCCTGCTAGATTTCCGAGGGGACCCCGGAAGTGCTAGATTCCGAGGGGACCCCGGAAGCCTGCTAGATTTCCGAGGGGACCCCGGAAGCTGCTAGATTTCCGAGGGACCCGGAAGCCTGTAGATTCCGAGGGGACCCCGGAAGCGTTTGGGGGGCTGCTAGATTTCCGAGGGGACCCCGGAAGCCTGCTAGATTTCCGAGGGGACCCCGGAAGCCTGCTAGATTTCCGAGGGGACCCCGGAAGCCTGCTAGATTTCCGAGGGGACCCCGGAAGCCTGCTAGATTTCCGAGGGGACCCCGGAAGCCTGCTAGATTTCTGAACAGGCTGTGGAACTGAACTAGATTTCCGAGTGCTAGAATTTAACTATATTAACTCCAGAACCGTGCTAAATTTATGAACAGGCTCCAGAACCAAACTGGATTTATGAAAAAACACTACAATTAAGCAAGATTTATGAATGAACATTAGAATTAAGTTAGATTTAAGACCAAACTCCTGAACCAAGCTAGGCTTAAGGGCGAAACGCCACGATTAGTTAGGTTTAAGTAACATTTAAGTGCCATGGCTGGATTTCTTCCTAAATGCACAGGGGTGAAATGCTAGGTCCACGTTTTACTACGTCCACTGGCCAACTTATATAGATACATGTATACATACATACATATATATATAGATACATCGTCTCAAACTGACGGATGTAGTAGCAGCAAGCGATAATTTACAATCCCTGGTGAGCCACAATCTTTGGAGGGGGGAAGAAAAGTTTAAAAAAAACATCCATCCCCATACCCCCCCCCAACTTCCCTCACAGCTAATATAGATGAAAAAAGCCATCTTTTCCTATACAAATTCAAACAAAAAGGTCTTTTCTAATCTCCCACCCTCCCCATGACTTCTATATAGATTTCAAAAAGCCATCTTTTCTTATCTCACCTCCCCTCCAAACCCCCCCCCCCCCAAACCAACCCCACCCCACCCCCCCCAAAAAAATTGTTTGCTTTGCTGTTTTTTTTTTCTTTGCGAAGACTTTCGTACTCACCGAGAGGACAAAACCCCGAGAGGGAAGAGTGAGAAGGGGTGAAGGTGCTGGAGGAAGGACAGGCGGCCTGGCTGTCTATATATATGTGTGTGTGTGTGTGTGTATGTATGTGTGAGATCTACAATGTTATAGAGGTGTTTATATCCACATGTAAATGTCTTTTTTTTTTAAATAAAAAAAAGGAATAAAAAGAGAGAGGTAAATTGATTGAGTGAGTGATTATTTTGGAAAGGGAGGAGAAGGAATGTAAGAGAGGGGATTGATTGAGTGATTATTCAGGAGAAGGGGGGGAGAAATAGAGAAAAATTGAGTGTTATTTGGTAGGAGGGAAGGAAATAGAAAGGGGGGGGGGAGAGAGAGAGAAAAAAAAGTGAGAGAAACCACCTCTTGTGTTAATGTGAGAGGGCCGCAAATATCCCGATTATCAGCAGAGGGAGAGAGAGGAGAAAAAGGCAAAAGACAGAGAGAGAGGAGATGGGGAGAAAGAGAGAGAAATTAAATTTAAAATTAAACAAGAAGGGGGGTTAAAATGGCGGCGGCCAGAGCGAGGTGGGAGAGAAATACAAATTTAAAAAAAAAGGGGGGTTTCTCCTCCCCCCAAAGAGAGAAATACACGGAGATTAATATATAGAGAGAGAGAAGGGAGAGCGGCTGAGGAAAGGGAAAGGGGGGGTAGAAAAAAAGGGGGGGTTTTTTTTCTTTTTTAAAATCTCTATCTCAACGCTTCCCCGCCACCGGCAACAGGAGCAGCTACAAAATGGCGGCGGCCGGGTGGCGGAGGGAGGTGGGGGAAGGAGCCGGGAGGCCGGCCATCTGATTGGACAGCCCGCCCTCGTCCCGCCTCCCATTCCGAGCCCTCATTGGTGGGGGCGGCTGTCCGTTACGCGGCCGCTCTGGCGTTGCCCGTTCTCATTGGCGGAGCTGGGAGGGGGGCGGGGGCGGGGGCGCCCGTCAAGTCAAGGCTCACGTCGGGGCCGCGGCTTGCGCCGCCCTCGGGCCCGTCCCCGCCCTTTCCGCTTCCTCTTCTTTGATTGGCTGTCCGTTCCGCCTATCCCCGCCTCCCTCTTCGGCGTCCTCGCCTCTGATTGGTTGAGATGATTAGCGTCACAGTCACCTCCCTCGCCCTCCCCCCCCCGCCCTGCGCTTCGCTTTCCGATTGGAGCTAAGGGGACGCAGCGTCGCTCGCTGATTGGACAGCGCCTCCACCCCCCTCAGTCTCATTGGTGGAGACGGCTGTCAGTCAGTCACAATTACCTCCCCCCCGCGCTTCGCCTTCATCTGCCTTCCGATTGGAGCTAAGGGGACGCAGCGTCGCTCGCTGATTGGACAGAGCCTCACCCCCTCAGTCGCACTGGCGAAGGCGGCTGTCAGTCAGTCAGGCCCAGATCCGCCGGTGGGCGGGCCCACCCGTGACCCTCCCCCCTCCCTCTCCCTCTCCTCTAATTGGCCAACGCGACTGTCCGTTAAAGCAGCTGCTCCGCCCCGCCTCCTCTGATTGGCCAGGCCGCCACCGTCACAGTGATCGGGCGAGCCACTTGTACGGGGATCCGCCCTCTCCCTCCCTGCCCATTGGTGGAGAGAGCTGTCAGTCAGGGTGCACCTTCTTGCGATTGGTCGGTTCCCCTCCAGCTGCTCTCTTCCTCCAGGAAGAGGGGGGGGAAGAGGAGTGTTCTTGCCAGCACCGCTGGCATTGGCGCCCTACCTGATATCCGCGCTTCTACCTGCCTGTTTCTATATGTACAAGTGTGTGTATGTTTCTATAATGAACATGGCCCACTGGTTAGCGCTGCTGCCTGCCAGTGCCAGGGACCCCGGCTTCAATTCCCGGTTTGGGTCAGAGGGATCATACCCACAAATCCCTCTAACCTGCACGTCCCTGGACACTCAGGGACAATCTTAAAGCACGGCCAATCAACCTAACCTGCACATCTTTGGACTGTGGGAGGGGAAAACCCCACTCGTCTGTTTGTGTCCAGTTTGCACATTCTCCTCGTGTCTGCGTGGGGTTTTCCTCCCACAGTCTAAAGATGTGCAGGTTAGGTTGCTTAAAAATTGTCCCTTAGTGTCCAGGGATGTGTAGGTTAGAGGGATTAGTGGGTATAATATGTAAGGATGTGGGGGTAGGGCCTGGGCGGGATTGTGTTCGGTGCAGACTTGATGGGCTGAAGGGCCTGTTTCTGCACTGTAAGGTTCTAAGATTTTGTGTGTGTGCATGCAGTACCATCCTCTCCTGGTGCGACTGGACTCCTGCGCCATGGTTGGCAGAATGGACATTCCCCTCTCTCACACACCAATGGTGGCAAAGTCACTGGACTAGTAATCTAGAAACCCACTTCAAAATCCCTATTAAATTTTTATAATTTGAAACTATAGTTAGTCCCTGAGTTGACAATGATCACTGTTTAAAAACTCCTCCACTTGGTTCACTAATGTCCCCCTTTAAGAAAAGGAAATTTGCTGTCTTTACGGGGTCTGGCCTACCAGCGACTCTGGATCCCCCTCACCCCCAAACAAACTCACATTAAGCACCATGTGGTTGATTCTTAACCACCCCAACTCTGAAAGGGCTGAGCAAGGCCACTCAGTTCAAGAGGCAATTAGATATCGGAAACAATAATTGCTGGCCTTGCCAGTAAGGTTCACATTCCTGAAAAACACAAGAAGGTAGAAGAGAGAATGTCCGGGATGCATTAATGACGCTGGCTGCTTTGCTGAGGCAGCGGGAAGTGTAGACAGGGTCAATGGGTGGGAGACTGGTTTGAGTGAAGGATTGGGCTATATTCACGAACTTTTATAGTTCCTTGCGGTCTTGGGCAGAGCAGGAGTCATACCAAGCTGTGATACAATCAGAAAGAATGCTTTCTATGGTGCATCTGTAAAAGTAACTGAAAGTCAGAGCTGATATACCAATTTTCCTTAGACTTCTGAGAAAGTAGAGGCATTTTTTAACTATAGTGTCAGCATGTGGAGACCAGGACAGGTTACTGGTGATCTGGACATCTAAAATCTTGAAGCTCTCGGCTCTTTCTACTTCGCCCCGTTGATGTAATTAACATGCTTCTTGAAGTCAATGGTGATCTCCTTCGTTTTGTTGACTTTGAGGGAGAGATTATTGTTGTTGCATCAGTTCACCAGATTCTCTGTCTCAGTACTCTGCCTCGTCATTGTTTGAGATCCGACCCACTACTTGAAAATAGAATTGGCGAGGAATTTGGCAGCACAGTCACAGATGTACATGTACAGTAGGGGGCTGAGAACACAGCCTTTTGGGGCATTGGTGTTGAGGATGATTGTGGAGGAGGTGTTGTTGCCTATCCTTACTGAGTGTGGCCTGTGAGTGAGGAAGTTCAGGATCCATTCGCAGAGGGAGATGCCGAGGCCCAGACTAGAGAGTTTGGAGATGATTTTCGTGGGGACAATAGTGATGAAGGCTGAGTTGGAATCAATAAATCTGACATAGACATGCTTGTTATCTAGGTGTTCCAGGGCTGCGTGCAGGGCCAGGGAAATGGCATCTGCTGTGGATCTGTTGCGGCAGTAGGTAAACTGTAGTGGACCCAGGTAGCCCAGGAGGCTGAAATTGCTGAACCAGGAGAAGATCTTTTTTCAGACATCTAAGCTGTATTGTGTAGTAACTGTTAACAACTAAAGTGGATGTTGTTTGGGAGAAGGGTTTTCTCAGTGAATTCAGGGATCATGGGCATATTTTGGGAACACAATTTCAGATAAAATAATTTGTTCAGTTATTCAATCTTTAAGTGGCACAGTGTACATCAGCTCTTGTCATGTGTTTTTCCTTCCTTCTTTTTAATAAATACTCTTTATTAATTGTTCACATGATGATTGGAGTGGTTCCTCATTCGTACAAGGTTCCTCACATTATTCCAAACAAATCTGCACCACTAAGAACCAGTATTTCCAGTTAGCTTTGGGGTTTTGAGACACTCGCACGTAACATCAGCAGAGTTCTTAATAGCAGACAAGTGCACATACACACACACACACACACGCACACATACAGACCATAGAGAGACAGACACAGAATCATGTTCACGTAGAAACATACGCACATAGACACAGACAGAACTGTGCACACAGGCACGCATGCACACACACAGACACATGCACTTACAGACACACACTTGTGCACATAGAAACATATCGTGCACATGCAGGCACGCATATGCACACACACGCACTCAAAAACACATGCACACAGAAACATGCATACGTAGATACAGGCACAACGTGCACATACAGGCACAGGCATACACACACACATGACACAAACAGACCACAACACATGCACAGAGACACAGATACACATAGCTGTTCACATACAGCTACATGAACACACATAAATAGACCACAGCCATGCACACTCGCGCACACACATATGCATGTACACAGACACACAATACACCCACACACGACCACAGATGTGTGCACACGCACATCAACAGACACACCACAGTAACAGAAAACACCTTTGTACAGAGAAAGGTCTCACAAAATTCCGTGAGGCACTTTATCAAAAGAAAAGTGGCTTGTGTAGAAAATTGTCCATACGGTACTCTAACTGGTGCTGGGGGAAGGGCAGGGCCCGTCTCTTCAGGCATCTCTCTGCTCAAATTTCACCAGCAGGCTATCGGGAACGAGGGTGCCTCGAGGCTGCAGGTCTGTGCCATCCTCTTCCTCCGAGTCTGAATCTGGAGGGCAGAAGCAGAGAAAGTGGGAGAAATGACAAGAAAGGGCTGCGTTTATATCAATGTGGTCAGTGTGATGTTAGTATAGCTTGAAGAAAGGTTTTTTTTTAAATCATGATTTCTGCAGCTCTCGCAGCTACAGTGTTTCCTTAGCTCACTCTCAGCCTCAGCTGATGTCATTTATTACCAGCTTGACTGGAGATGTCCTTGTATTGCTACTTCAATAGCTTAAATGTGGGTGGTTAATGTTTACTCCGGGTTTATGACCCTGCTTTGTTAGGAAGAACGTCACGGGTTTTGGTCAGGTTTTATTTTTCCTTCCTCAGAAATTCAAGGTTTCATTTTCTGCTTGGTTGCAAGTTACAGTTTAAATTTTAGCAGGGACAACAAGCTGAAAATAAGTCACTCTCTCTCTCTCTCGCTCTCTGGTTTTGGAAATTCTGCTGGTTAGCTGAAAGCAAGGTCTTGTCTTTCTGAAGGGGGCAAACAGTTGTTGGTGATTGCTTAGAGTCTCTTGCATTTGGGAAGCTCTTCTGACTTCAAAATATTTTGAGTATATCCAGAGAACTGCAGACTTCACCCAAAGGACCCAAGTCCAGTATCACATGAGCATTAATTTTTGCTGTGTTGAACCTGTGAAAAGGATTTTGTCTCTGGCATGGTTTTGTTTCTTTGTTTTATTGGGGCACAGTGGTTAGCACTGCTGCTTCACAACGGCAGAAACCCAAGTTTGATTCTTGGCTTGGGTGACTGTACGGAGTTTGCATATTCTTTCCATCTCTGCGTGAGTTTCTTCCAAATGCTCCAGTTTCCACTCACACTCCAAAGGTGTGCAGGTTAGGTGGATTGGCCATGCTAAGTTGCCCCTTAGTGTCAGGGGAACTAAATTGAGTAAATTAATGGGATTATGGGTGGAGGGCCTGGGTGGGATTGTGGTCAGTGCAGACGCGATGGGTCTAATCGCCTCTTTCTGCACTGTAGGATTTTATGATTGGAACACATTGATATCTTTGTTAAGGCTTATACATTATAGTGGTTATTCTGTTTCTTGTTTGTAATTGATTAAAGTTCTTGCTAATTGTCTTATCATATATATGTTAACTATATTCTTAAATAAACTTTGTTTAATAAATGTTCCCCAGTGGGTCATTTGAATCATACCTGAACTGAAATGTATCATGCTTATCCTAGCCAAATTCAAGGGGCAAAAATTAGGCAGACTTCATAACATCAATTAAGCATTCAGTTTAAACAGGCTGCAACTTAACAGGTCAGTGGGGGTGGGGGAGGTTTGATGTTGTTGGTGGGGTATATGGGGGTACGGGTAATGGGAATCTCTGTCCTTCTTTCAGATCCACTTTGAAATCCACTTTGAATTCTTCACCAATGTGAAGAATTTACTGTGCTCAGGGCCTTCTCAAATCCGACCTCCTCTCTGTCGGGGCACCAGCTCAGACTCCACTCAGCTTCCATCACCGCAGAGGGGAAAGGTCAGTGTCTGGCCCACTGCCTAACGGCATCAATCGTCCAGTCCCTTTTTGAAGTATCAATGGCTGAAACTGCAAACCCTTGAAATCTCTTTATTTTGCTTAAATTAAAACTGTGCAGTTGATAGAATCAATCACAGAGCAAGAACAGTCAGTCAAGCAAGGTTTTCTTGGGGTACAGCTGTTCCAACAGACTAATGGATTCCTGGGCCACTCAAGTTCATGTGTTTTTGGATGGGAGCCCTGTCATCCATTAGGCTGTTGAAACACCCCAACAACCATCACCCCATTGGCACGGTACTTAGCACTGCTGCCTCACAGTGTCCGGAACCTGGGTTCAGTTCCTAGCTCGAGTCACTGTCTATGCGGAGTCTGCACATTCTCCCTGTAACCGTGTGAGTTTCCTCCAGGTACTCAGGTTTCTTCCCACAGTCCAAAAGATGTGTTGGTTAGGTGCACTGACCATGCTAAATCCTCCCTCAGCATACTCAAACAGACATTGGATTGGGGTGACTAGAGAATTTTTACAGTAATTTCATTGCTGTGTTAATGTAAGCCTACATGTGACACTAATAAATAAACTGTAAAAATATGGAATAACAGATACTGGAGTGAGTTACAGACTGGAATCTAATCGAGGGGTTCGGGGTGGTTTATATATAGAATAACAGATACCCAGGAGTGAGTTACAGACTGGAATCTAAATGAGGGGTTCAGGGTGGTTTATATATAGAATAACAGATACCCGGGAGTGAGTTACAGACTGGAATCTAATCGAGGGGTTCAGGGCGGTTTATATATAGAATAACAGATACCCGGGAGTGAGTTACAGACTGGAATCTAATCGAGGGGTTCAGGGTGGTTTATATATAGAATAACAGATACCTGGGAGTGAGTTACAGACTGGAATCTAATCGAGGGGTTCAGGGTGGTTTATATATAGAATAACAGATACCCAGGAGTGAGTTACAGACTGGAATCTAATCGAGGAGTTCAGTGGGGTTTATATATAGAATAACAAATATAACTGCTTGTGACTTATGGGGGCCATTTGTCATGTTTTTTCAATTACAGTGATTATCCTTAGCCCCACTCACTCAGTTGAAATGTTCATTAGGCTACCAGACTTCAAACATAAAACTGTTTGCAAAATTCTCCCTGCCTGTTTCCTCTGTAACCTCCTCCAGCCTCACCACCAAATTCTCCACCCTCCTCTTACCCATTTCGGTAAGTGGAGGTAACTTACCGAAGTTACCCCCGGCTCCGTTTTAACCACTCCAGCGTTGGCAGCTGTGTCTGTGGCTGCCGCAGCCCCCACCCAAGTTTCCGAATCCACTCCCTAAATCTTTCCATCTCTGAGCCTATCTCTGCCCTTTTAAGACACTTTGTAACTGTGAGTTTTCTCCCTCTGCGAACAAGTTTTTGCTCTTCTCTCCTAACGGTGTGCCTATCTGGCTAGTCGTCCCAATTTTAGAAGATCATAAGCTGGTGGTATGGCGGTGTAAGGGTTAGCACTGCTGTCTCACGCCATCAGGGAGCTGGATTTAATTTCGGGTCACTGTCTGTGTGGAGTTTTCAGATTCTCGCCATGCCTACATGGGTTTCCTCCGCGCACTCCAGTTTCCTTCCACACTTCAAACATGTGCAGGTTAGGTGGATTGGCCATGATAAATTGTCCCTTAGTGTCCCAAGATGTGTAAGTTGGGCAGTAATTGTTCTTCTATCTGTTCTCCCAGGTATCTGTTCTTCTATATATATAATTATTCTTCTATCTGTTCTCCCGGTTATCTGTTCTATATATACGGTGGCACCGTGGTTAGCACTACCAACTCACAGTGCCAGGGACCCAGGTTCTATTTCTGGTTTGGATCACTGTCTGTGTAGAGTTTGCACATCCTCCCCATGTCTACGTGGGATTCCTCCGGGTGCCCCTCCCAGACTTCAAAGATGTGCCAGTTAGATGCATTGGATGTGTTGAATTCTTGCTTCGTGTACCCAAACAGGTGCCAGAGTGTGGCAACTAGGGGATTTTCACAGAAAACTAGGTTAGGTGTTGGGTGGATTGGCCATGCTAAATTATACCTTAGTGTCCAAAGATGAGCAGGTTAGGTGGATTGGCCATGCTAAATTGCCCCTTAGTGTCCAAAGATGTGTGGATTAGGTGCACTGGTCATGCTAAATTGACCCTACTGTCAGGGGGATTAGCAGGGTAAATATGTGGGGTATGGGGATAGAGACTGGGTGGGATTGTGCAGGCTTAATTCTGTAGGATTCTATGGCTGCAGAATTGCTGTTGGCCAATTGGTCCCCATGTCTGTTCCTCCATATAGTACAATCGTGGCTGACCTGATTGCGGGTCTAATTCCCCCCTCCCACCTCCCTCTCACAGAGCCACAGAGATATACAGCATAGAAACAGGCCCTTCAGTTCAACTTGTCTGTGCCGCCCAGTTTTTACCTCTAAGCTACTCCCAGTTGCCTGCATTTGGCCCATATCCTTCTATATCTTATCCATGTAATTATCTAACTGCTTTTTAAAAGACAAAATTGTACCTGCCTCTACTACTACCTCTGGCAGTTTGTTCCAGACGCTCACCATCCTCTGTGTGAAAAAATTACCCCTCTGGATCTTTCTGTATCTCTCCCCTCTCACCTTAAACCTATGCCCTCTACTTGTAGATGCCTCTATCTTTGGGAAAAAATATTGACTATCTGGCTAATCTATACCACTCATTATTTTGTAGAGCTCTATGCAATCAACCCTCAGCCAGCTCCACTCCAAGGAAAAAAGTCCCAGTCTATCCAGCCTTTCCTTATAACTCAAACCACCAAGTCCTCTTTGTTTTAGATTTCCCCTCCTCCCCAACACGGGGGCATCATCCTCTCAGTCTCCACCCCTCAAATCTTCCCTCACCCTCTCAGAACCTTTCCTATAAGATCACCTCTCATTCATTCTAAACTCCAATGGGTACAGGTGCCCCCAAACCTATTCAATCCTCATTTGTTCCTGATGAGGGAACAAAAAGGACACACAATGTTGCTGGAAGTTGTGCCTGGCTTGAGAAGAGTGAGACCTACTTTGAACATCACTGCCATTAGCTCCAGGTTGTGAGTCTGCTGTGCTGAACTAGAACAAAAGAACTGGTTGTTAAATACAGATATTATTATGTTATTCGCACGCTTACAGTCATCACGATCGCCACAGCTCATCATACATTGTATTTGCTCTCTCCTGCGTCTGACAGGCAGCACAGTGGTTAGCACTGCTGCCTCACGGCGCCAGGGACCCAGGTTCAATTCCTGCCCTCGAGTCACTGTCTAGGTGGAGTTTGCACATTCTCCCTGCGTCTGCGTGCGTTTCCTCCGGGTGCACCGGTTTCCACCCACACTCCAAACGAAGTGCAAGTTAAACTCAAACCAGAAACTAGAAGCAAGAATAGTCTGTTCGGCCCTTCGAGCCTGCTCCACCATTCATTTTGATCATGGTGATCGTCCCATTCAATATCCTGATCCTCCTTCCCTCCACTGTGAGGGATTCAGACAGGCGTTTTTGTGGACGCAGGCGAGAGTCGCGGATGATGGTTTGTCTTCCTGGAGCTGGGATCCGGGATGTTTCTGGACGCCTCCCAGACATCCTGAAAGGGGGGGGGGGGGTGAGGAACCTGAAGTTGTGGTGCATATAGGTACTGCAGACATAGGCAGGAAGAGGGAGGCAGTCATCAAAAGGGATTATAGAGAACTGGGTAGGAAGCTGAGGGAGAGAAAAGCAAAGGCAGTAATTTCAGGATTGCTGCCTGCGCCTCGGGAGAATGAGAGCAGGAATCAAATGAGGTGGAGGATGAATGCATGGCTGAGGGACTGGAGCAGGGGACAGGGATTCAGGTTCATAGATCATTGGGACCTCTTTAGGGGCAGGTGTGACCTGTACAGTAAGGACAGGTGGCACTTGAACCCTAGGGGGACTAATATCTTGGCAGGTAGGCTAGCTAGGGCTACTGGGGAGTCTTTAAACTAGAAAAGCTGGGGGGTGGGAATACTGATGGGACAGTGAATAAGGAGGTTAGTTCCCAGGTAGGGAAGGACTGTAGGCACTCTGAGAAGGGGGTTAGGCAGGTGGTGGAAAAGGGAAATATCCTGACTGAGGGGCTGAGGTGTGTCTATTTTAATGCCAGGAGTGTAGTAAATAAGGTAGATGAGCTTATGGCATGGATTGCTGCTTGGGAGTGTGATGTGGTGGCCATTACAGAGACTTGGTTGTCTCAGGGACAGGACTGGGTACTTCAGGTGCCGGGATTCAGGTGCTTCATAGGGACAGGGTTGGGGGCAAAAGAGGAGGTGGTGTGGCACTGTTGATCAGGGACAGTGTCATGGCTGTAGAGAAGGTGGAAGACGTGGAGGGAATATCTACGGAGTCTCTGTGGGTGGAAGTTAGGAACAGCAAAGGCTCGATAACTTTGCTGGGTGTATTCTACAGGCCGCCCAATAGCTACAGGGAACTTGAGGGGCAGATAGGGAAACAGATCCTAGACAGATTTAGAAATAACAGAGTTGTCGTGATGGGAGATTTCAATTTCCCAAACATCGACTGGAACATCCCAAGGGTAAGGGGTTTGGATGGTGTGGAGTTTGTAAGGTGTGTTCAGGAAGGTTTCCTGACACAGTACGTGGAAAAGCCTACGAGAGGAGAGCCTGTACTTGACCTGGTGCTTGCTAATGAGCCAGGGCAGGTGTCGGATCTCACTGTAGGTGAGCATCTTGGGAATGGAGATCATAATTCTATCTCTTTCATGATAGCGATGCAAAGAGATCGGATCAGGCAGGCTAGGAAGGTGTATGTCTGGAGTAAGGGGAAATATGAAAACATTAAGCAGGTAATTGGACACATAAACTGGAAGGAGGTGTTCTTGGGGAAGAGTACAGAAGGAAAGTGGCGGTTTTTCAAGGAATGTTTGTCTGGGGCACTGCAAGACAACGTTCCGAGGAGTCAAGGAGGTTCTGGTAGGACGCGGGAACCGTGGTGCACGAAGGTTGTGGTGAACCTAGTTAGGAAGAAAAAAATGGTATATAAAAGGTTCAGAGAGCTAGGGGATGTTAGGGATCTAGAGGAGTATAAGGTGTGTAGAAGGGAACTTAAAAAGGAAATTAGGAGAGCCAGAAGGGTCATGAGAAGGCCTTGGCAGGTAAGATTAAGGAGAATCCCAAGGTCTTCTACAAATATGTGAAAAGTAAAAGGATGAGAAGAGAAGGGATAGGGCCTATAAAAGGTGAAGGGGGAAAAGTCTGTGTGAATCCGGAAGACATGGCAGAGGTGCTTAACGAGTACTTTGCCTCGGTATTCACGGTGGAAAGTGAACTGGGAGATTGCACTGCAGGTTTGAGGCATATGGAAAAGATTGAGTATGTGGATGTTAGGAAAGAGGATGCGTTAGACCTGTTATATTCTATCAATTACACAAGTCGCCAGGACCGGATGGGATGTACCCCAGGTTATTGTGGGAGGTGAGGGAAGTGGTTGCAGAGCCCCTGGTGATGATATTTGCGTCGTCCATGGAAACGGGAGAGGTTCCAGAGGATTGGAGGATTGCGGATGTGGTTCCTATCTTTAAGAAAGGGAACAGGGATAGTCCAGGAAATTACCGACCGGTGAGTTTGACTTCAGTGGTTGGTAAGCTGATGGAGAGGCTTCTGAGGGATAAGACATATGAACATTTGGAGAAGTTTGGACTGATTAGAAATAGTCAGCATGGTTTTGTCAAGGGCAGGTCATGCCTTACGAGCCTAGTTGAGTTCTTCGAAAATGTGACTGAACACATTGACGAAGGAAGGGCGGTGGACTTAGTGTACATGGACTTTAGTAAGGCGTTTGATAAGGTCCCACATGCAAGGCTTCTGGAGAAGGTGAGAGGGCATGGGATCCAAGGGGCTTTGGCCTTGTGGATCCAGAACTGGCTTGCCGGCAGAAGGCAGAGAGTGATTGTGGATGGGTCTTGTTCTGCATGGAGGTCGGTAACCAGTGGAGTGCCCCAGGGATCTGTTCTGGGACCCCTGCTATTTGTCATTTTCATAAATGACCTGGATGAGGAAGTGGAGGGATGGGTTAGTAAGTTCGCCGACGATACAAAGGTCGGTGGTGTTGTGGATGGTCTAGAGGGATGTCAAAAGTTGCAGTGGGACATAGACAGGATGCAAGACTGGGCGGAGAAGTGGCAGATGGACTTCAACGCAGATAAATGTGTAGTGGTCCATTTTGGCAGGAATAATTGGATGAAGGAGTACAATATAAGGGGTAGGAGTCTTAGCTGTGTTGTAGAGCAGAAGGATCTCAGGGTCCGGGTCCATAGGACTCTTAAATCGGCTTCGCAGGTGGAGGAAGTGGTCAAGAAGGCGTACGGTGTACTGGCCTTCATTAATCGAGGAATAGAGTTTAGAAGTCAGGAGGTAATGATGCAGCTCTATAAGACTCTTGTCAGACCCCAGTTGGAGTATTGTGCGCAGTTCTGGTCGCCTCATTATAGGAAGGATGTAGAGGCTATTGAGAGAGTTCAAAGGAGATTTACAAGGATGCTGCCTGGATTGGGAGGCAGGCCTTATGAAGATAAGTTGAGGGAGCTGGGACTCTTCTCACTGGAGAGACGTATGTTGAGAGGCGACCTGATAGAGGTTTATAAAATGTTGAGAGGAATAGATAGGGTGGACTCTCAGAGACTATTTCCCCGAGCTGAAAGGGTCACTACGAGAGGACACAGATTTAAGGTGCAGGGAAGCAAATACAAAGGGGATGTGAGGGGTAAGTTTTTCACTCAGAGGGTGGTGAGTGAATGGAATTGGCTGCCGTCGGAGGTTGTTGAGGCAAACTCGCTGGGGTCTTTTAAAAGACTTCTGAATGAGTATATGGAAAAGAATAGGATAGGGGGTTATAGATAGGTCTGTGGATTGGTAGATGTGATCGGCACAACTCGTGGCCAAAGGGCCTGTTTGTGCTGTATTGTCCTATGTTCTATGTATGTTGTTCCTCATATCCCTCGATCCCTTTAGCCCCAAGAGGTATACCTAATTTCTTCTAGAAATCACAAAATATTTTGGCCTCAAATACTTTGTGTGGGAGTGAATTCCACAAATTCAACATACTCTGGGTGAAGAAATTTCTCCTCACCTCAGCCCTAAAAGGTTTAGCCCAAATCCTCAATCTCTGACCCCCTAGTTCTGGACTCCCCCCACCGTCGGGAATATTCTTTCCGAAACTACCTTTTCTAACCCTGTTAGAATTTTATAAGCTTCGATGAGATCTCCTCTCAATCTTCTGAACTCCCGGTTAGAGAGATTGGCCACGCTAAATTGTCCCTCAGCGTACCGTACAGATGCCACACAGGAGTGTGGTGACGAGGGAAGTTTGACAGCAACTTCATTGCAGTGTTAATATTGTGACATTAAGAAATAATCTTTGGCTGAAGCAATTGCCCTTTTGTCTTGTGTATATGATAATTGCCCCTTTGTTCATGCGATTATTCTCTTTACCTGCTGTTTGTGATAATTACCCCTTTTATATCCTGTGTGTATTTGATGATTACCCCACCTTCTGTTGCCCTTTCACCCTTCACCTGGTAGGTCATCGCGCTGCTGCTCAGCAGTCGCATGAGCTCCGTGAACCGCTGCTCGTAGAGGTGCAGGAGGACTGCCATGTAGAGACTGGAGCTGCTCATCTCTTCCTCAACCTGGATCTGGGGAGAGAGGAGGAGACAGGGATCAGCCCACGATGAGGTAGTGTCAGTGGCAGTGTCCCCTTTACTGATTGTCTCTAGTGTCTGGGTGGGAGGTGGAGATTGCTGGGACTCTGCTGCTACTGCCTTTGCCTTCTGTCTGGCAATGGGGAGGACAGGGAGGGTGACGGTTCAACAACTTAGCGGAGAACCGAGGAAGGGGAAGGACATTGTGGTTCTCTCTGGGTTCTCCGCCAGTGACACTGTCAACCCATCTCCTCCACCCTGAGTTCCGTCATACCTGGAAGTCTCTCCGCTTTCCCATCCCCGTCGGTCCGTATTACTCCATCCTCCCCTTCCGCACCCCCCCCCCCCCCCCTGCCCCCATCCGTACTCCCCCTTCTCCCCCTGTCGGTCCATACTCCTTCACTTTCCCCCGTCCTAGTACCTATGAGGCCGCACTCTCCCTGTACCCGCCAGGCCGCACTCTCCCTGTACCCGTCAGGCCGCACTCTCCCCGTACCTGAGAGGCCGCACGCTTGCGGTGGAACTCGTGAACATCAAAATTGTCGAAGTCCAGCTTGAGGGTGTTTTTGCAGAGTTCGCAGGTGGTGACAGCGGCCAGATTGGCACCTGTGCGAGAAATGAGAAGGGTCATGATCCAAACCAGCACTCCCTCCCTTCCTCTCTTTCTCTCGCCCACAAAATATCTTGCCCACCACAACATAAAATACCCACAAAGAATAAAAAGTCACCCCATCCCACCAGCTCTGGGAGCTCCGTCACCCCACACCCCCTAACAGGCACACATGGGACACGTCATGAAAAGGGGCAGAATAACCAACAACCTCCCACCAACGCAAGCCCCCAGGATCTTTTATCCCACCATCTGACCTCTTGCCCCC
The DNA here is from genome assembly GCA_024679065.1 of Sphyrna mokarran. Taxonomy (NCBI): domain Eukaryota; kingdom Metazoa; phylum Chordata; class Chondrichthyes; order Carcharhiniformes; family Carcharhinidae; genus Sphyrna; species Sphyrna mokarran. The sequence goes on along the minus strand of JAGIQG010000040.1, from coordinate 1,358,313 downwards.
GCCCACCTATTACCTCCTCAGTTGTCCACCCACTAACGAAATCTACCACCCCACTGGATAAAGAATCTGACTGAGCAACAGACACAAAACCTCCCCAGCCAGGAAATACCCAAAAACAACTCCAACACACACACACACAAACACACACACACAAACACACACCAAGTTGACGTCTATCCCAGTCCCCAGTGATACATAAACCCCCAACTTAGCAACCCCCTCGTTCTAACACAAACCCAACTCTCCCCAATTATCTAAAATATGATAGAAGCAAACCATCAGTCTGTTTACCTTTGTTCTTTCTTTCAACCACCACCCCCCACCCCCGCCGACGTACTCCTTCCCTCCTGCCACACTGCAGTATCCCCACTCACAAGAAAAAACTGACATGAATAATAATATATATAATATCTAAGAAGAAAAAACCTCGGGAGCCAAGAAGACAACAAGTGACAAGAGAGGGAGGCAAGAGAGGAGATTCTCTGGGAGGCAAGAGAGGAGATTGCAGAGCCTCTGGCTCTGATCTTCAGGTCCTCGTTGGTTACGGGTGTGGTTCCGGAGGACTGGAGGATGGCGAATGTGGTCCCATTGTTTAAGAAGGGGAAGAGAGACCTTCCTGGGAATTATAGGCCAGTGAGTCTTACTTCTGTGGTGGGCAAGGTATTGGAGAGAATTATTAGGGATAGGATTTATAGTTATTTGGAGAGAAATGAATTGATTGGGGATAGTCAGCATGGTTTCGTGAAGGGTAGGTCATGCCTTACTAACCTCATTGAGTTTTTTGAGAAAGTGACCAGAGAGGTGGATGGGGGTAAGGCGGTTGATGTAGTATATATGGACTTTAGTAAGGCGTTTGATAAGGTGGCCCATGGAAGACTTCTACAGAAAATGCAGATGTGTGGAATAGAGGGTGATTTAGCTAATTGGATTAGGAATTGGCTGGCAGATAGAAGACAGAGGGTGGTGGTTGATGGGAGATATTCATCGTGGAGTTCGGTGACGAGTGGTGTGCCTCAGGGGTCTGTTTTGGGGCCCCTGCTGTTTGTAATTTTTATAAATGATCTGGATGAGGGTATTGAGGGATGGATCAGTAAATTTGCAGATGATACTAAAGTTGGTGGAGTGGTAGATAGTGAAGAGGGGTGTTATAGTTTACAGAGTGACTTGGACAAGTTGCAGAGCTGGGCGAGAGGTGGCAAATGGAGTTTAATGTGGAAAAGTGTGAGGTAATGCACTTTGGCAGGAACAATAAATGTGTAGAGTATAGGGCTAATGGTAGGGCTCTTAATAGTGTTGAGGAACAGAAGGATCTTGGTGTATGTGTCAATAGATCCCTGAAAGTAGGCAGTCAAGTGGATAAAGTTGTTAAGAAGGCTTATGGAGTCTTAGCTTTTATTGGTAGGGGGATTGAATTTAGGAGCCGCAGCATCATGTTGCAACTGTACAAAACTCTAGTGCGGCCGCACTTGGAGTATTGTGTGCAGTTCTGGTCCCCACATTATAAGAAAGATGTGGAGGCATTGGAGAGGGTACAGAGGAGGTTTACCAGGATGTTGCCTGGTATGGAGGGCAGGTCCTATGAAGAGAGGTTGAAGGATTTGAGGCTGTTTTCGTTAGAAAGGAGGCGGCTAAGGGGGGATCTTATTGAAACATATAAGATGATTAGAGGTTTGGATAGGGTGGACAGTGATAGCCTTTTTCCTAGGATGGAGAAAGCTAGCACGAGGGGACACAACTTTAAATTAAGGGGTATGAGTTATAGGACGGATATCAGAGGTAGGTTCTTTACTCAAAGAGTGATTAGGGAGTGGAATGCCCTGCCTGCAGCTGTTGTAGATGCGCCAAGTTTGGTGGCGTTTAAGAGGTTAGTTGATAAGTATATGGATGAGAAGGGAATGGTTTAGTTAGGAGGGGCATTGCTTTTTATTTTGGTCGGCACAACATCGAGGGCCGAAGGGCCTGTTCTGTGCTGTATTGTTCTAAGATAGAGGCAAGGCATCACAGGGAGCAACAAGGGTTGGACATGAACCCAAAGAAAAGTGGCAGAGAATGAAGGAAAAGAGGTCATGTCCTCTCTCTATATGTATACATGTCCAACCCATCTCCAACAAAAAGGAAAGAAAAAGGCCAAAATATGAAGAACATAGAGGAAGGATGGCAATGAAAGACAAATGCACACATTCCACTCTCCAACTAAACATACCCGACTCAATAAGGGCAGCACGGTAGCGCAGTGATTAGCACTACTGCTTCACTGCTCCAGGGATCCGGGTTCGATTCCCGGTTCGGGTCACTGTCTGTGTGGTTTGCGTGTTCTCCCCGTGTCTGAGCGGGTTTCCTCCCACACTCCAAAAGGTGTGCAGGTTAGATTGATTGGCCATGTTTAAAAAAATTGCCTCTTAGTGTCCTGGGGATGCGTAGGTTAGAGGGATTAGTGGGTATAATACGTAGAGATACGGGAGTAGGGCCCCACGTGGGATTGTGTTCGGTGTAGACTCAATGCATCAAAGAGTCTCTTTCTGCACTGTAGGGTTTCTGTGATTCTATGAATATCCCGGTGTCCTTCTGATCACTCTCTAACAAAGGGACGACCAAACCAAAAAGACCCTCTTTGCTTTCTTTCTTTCCTTCCCTCTTGCTTGCACACAACCTGACACTGAACACAAAGGCAATATTTATCACTCACCCTCAGCAAGACCCCAAAAAAAGATAATTAAAAGAAAAAAAAGAGAAATGAAAGAATGCAAGACATTAGAGAAAATACCTCATCACCTGGGGGAACAAACAGCCTCATGGACAGGGATGAATCTCTCCATAACTCCTACAAACAAGAAGGAGCCCCCCCCAAATGTCCCCAGCCATTTGAATACATAATCTCCATAACCCCTACAAACAAGAAGGACCCCCTAAAACATCCCCAGGGCTCCCCAACCACTAATCTCCATAACCCCTACAAACAAGAAGGACCCCCCAAAACATCCCCAGGGCTCCCCAACCTCTAATCTCCATAACCCCTACAAACAAGAAGGACCCCCCAAAACATCCCCAGGGCTCCCCAACCTCTAATCTCCATAACCCCTACAAACAAGAAGGACCCCCTAAAACATCCCCAGGGCTCCCCAACCTCTAATCTCCATAACCCCTACAAACAAGAAGGACCCCCCAAAACATCCCCAGGGCTCCCCAACCACTAATCTCCATAACCCCTACAAACAAGACCCCCTAAAACATCCCCAGGGCTCCCCAACCGCTAATCTCCATAACCCCTACAAACAAGAAGGACCCCCCAAAACATCCCCAGGGCTCCCCAACCTCTAATCTCCATAACCTCTACAAACAAGAAGGACCCCCTAAAACATCCCCAGGGCTCCCCAACCTCTAATCTCCATAACCTCTACAAACAAGAAGGACCCCCCAAAACATCCCCAGGGCTCCCTAACCGCTAATCTCCATAACCCCTACAAACAAGACCCCCTAAAACATCCCCAGAGCTCCCCAACCTCTAATCTGCATAACCCCTACAAACAAGAAGGACCCCCTAAAACATCCCCAGGGCTCCCCAACCACTAATCTCCATAACCCCTACAAACAAGAAGGACCCCCTAAAATATCCCCAGGGCTCCCCAACCTCTAATCTCCATAACCCCTACAAACAAGAAGGACCCCCTAAAACATCCCCAGGGCTCCCCAACCTCTAATCTCCATAACCCCTACAAACAAGAAGGACCCCCCAAAACATCCCCAGGGCTCCCTAACCGCTAATCTCCATAACCCCTACAAACAAGACCCCCTAAAACATCCCCAGAGCTCCCCAACCTCTAATCTGCATAACCCCTACAAACAAGAAGGACCCCCTAAAACATCCCCAGGGCTCCCCAACCACTAATCTCCATAACCCCTACAAACAAGAAGGACCCCCCAAAACACCCCCAGGGCTCCCCAACCTCTAATCTCCATAACCCCTACAAACAAGAAGGACCCCCTAAAACATCCCCAGGGCTCCCCAACCTCTAATCTCCATAACCTCTACAAAGAAGAAGGACCCCCCAAAACATTCCCAGGGCTCCCCAACCACTAATCTCCATAACCCCTACAAACAAGACCCCCTAAAACATCCCCAGGGCTCCCCAACCACTAATCTCCATAACCCCTACAAACAAGAAGGACCCCCAAAACGTCCCCAGGGCTCCCCAACCTCTAATCTCCACAACCCTACAAACAAGAAGGACCCCCCAAAACATCCCCAGGCTCCCCAACCGCTAATCTCCATAACCCCTACAAACAAGAAGGATCCCCTAAAACATCCCCAGCCTCCCCAACCTCTAATCTCCATAACCCCTACAAACAAGAAGGACCCCCCAAATGTCCCCAGGCCCCCCCCAACCCTAATCTTATTAACTCTTGGAGCCAGTACATCCCCAGAACCCAACACAATCAATCCAGACAGTGCTGAATGAACCCCCCCCCCCCCACAAGACCTCCCATAACACCACAGACACCAAAATTACCAAAAAGAACTCCCAACCCAGGAATAAAACCCCTCTACCAAAGATCCACACCATCACCAAGGATTCCCTCCTCACTCCAACGCACTCTTGACCCTCCCATCAAATACCCCTCTCCCCGAATCTGTAAGAAAATCCAGGAAGCCTTTCTTTTCTCCCACACCCCTTTCCACAATATACCCAAGAACATAAGGCACCCAGATCTGGAGACTTATCCACCACCAACACCCTCCAGAGGAAACCAAAAGCCCACCAGAGCACAAAATACCATAAGGGTAAAAAGAAATATCTCTCCCCGCCCCTCCCCCCCGAAAAAAAACTGGGGATGGAATGCAAGGAATTGACCCAAGACACCATGTTGCCTCCTGGTCACTCAGGAATGGGAGGGGGTGAATCCCAAACCCACAGAGAGCCAATGAACTGCAATAGCTTCCTCCTGCCATTTGAGGATAGGAAGGGACAGGATTTAAGCCCATATACAGGACAGATACAGGGAGGGAACTTCCTTTACCCACAGAGGTAGCAAGGAACAGAAGTGGAACACACAACACTCACACACCTGAACATACTGGAGGAGACAGGATCCAAAAAAACGTTGAGAAAAGAATGCAGAAAGCATTCGGTGAAATCAACTCCCCCTTCCCTTGATAAAGTGCAAGGAAACAGTGAAACTGCAAGTCAAGAAGGTTCCGGAGGACTGGAGGATGGCGAACGTGGTCCCATTGTTCAAGAAGGGGAAGAGAGACTTTCCGGGGAATTATAGGCCAGTGAGTCTTGCTTCTGTTGTGGGCAAAGTATTGGAGAGAATTATTAGGGATAGGATTTATAGTTATTTAGAGAGAAATGAATTGATTGGGGATAGTCAGCATGGTTTTGTGAAGGATAGGTTGTGCCTTACTAACCTTATTGAGTTTTTTGAAAAAGTGACCAAAGAGGTGGATGGGGGTAAGGCAGTTGATGTGGTATATATGGACTTTAGTAAGGCTTTCGATAAGGTGGCCCATGGAAGGCTTCTGCAGAAAATGCAGATGTATGGGATTGAGGGTGATTAGCTAATTGGATTAGGAATTGGCTAGCAGATAGAAGACAGAGGGTGGTGGTTGATGGGAGATATTCATCGTGGAGTTCTGTTACAAGTGGTGTACCTCAGGGGTCTGTTTTGGGGCCCCTGCTGTTTGTAATTTTTATAAATGATCTGGATGCGGGTATTGAAGGATGGATTAGTAAATTTGCAGATGACACTAAAGTCGGTGGAGTGGTAGATAGGGAAGAGGGGTGTTATAGTTTGCAGAGAGACTTGGACAAGTTGCAGAGCTGGGCCGAGAGGTGGCAAATGGAGTTTAATGTGGAAAAGTGTGAGGTAATTCACTTTGGCAGGAATAACAAGTGTGTAGAGTATAGGGCTAATGGTAGGACTCTTAATAGTGTTGAAGAACAGAGGGATCTTGGTGTATATGTGCATAGATCCCTGAAAGTTGGCAAACAAGTCGATAAGGTTGTTAAGAAGGCATATGGAGTCTTAGCTTTTTATTGGTAGGGGGATTGAATTTCGGAGCCGCAACGTCATGTTGCAACTGTACAAAACTCTAGTGCGGCCGCACTTGGAGTATTGTGTGCAGTTCTGGTCCCCACATTATAATAAAGATGTGGAGGCATTGGAGAGGGTACAGAGGAGGTTTACCAGGATGTTGCCTGGTATGGAGGGCAGGTCTTATGAGGAGAGGCTGAGGGATTTGAGGTTGTTTTCGTTAGAAAGGAGGCGGCTAAGACGAGACCTTATCGAAACATATAAGATGATTAAGGTTTAGATAGGGTGGACAGTGATAGCCTTTTTCCTAGGATGGAGAAAGCTAGCACGAGGGGACACAGCTTTAAATTAAGGGTGATAGTTATAGGATGGATATCAGAGGTAGGTTCTTTACCCAGAGGGTGGTTAGGGAGTGGAATGCCCTGCCTGCGGCAGTTGTAGATGCGCCAAGTTTGGTGGCGTTTAAGAGGTTAGTTGATAATTTTATGGAAGAGAAGGGAATGGTTTAGTTTGGAGGGTCATTGCTTTTTATAATGGTCGGCGCAACATCGAAGGCCGAAGGGCCTGTTCTGTGCTGTAATGTTCTATGTTCTATGTTCTAAGAGGGTAAGACTAAGTCTCATTATGGTTCTGCTAGAGAGAGATGGCAAAAACAGCTAGTCCTTGATGTGGAATGACGGAGGCTAAATGAACCTCAACCAGACCCGGACTCAACCTTCCAGAGCTTCAGAGTGAGTGAGGTTTTTCAAAAATCTCATTCACTCTGAAGTCCAAAGATGTGTGGGTTGGGTTGATTGGCCGTGCTAAAAATTGCCCCTTAGTGTCCTGAAATGTGTAGGTTAGAAGGTTTAGTGGGTAAATATGTGGGGCCTGGTGGGGACTGTGTCCAGTGCAGACTCAATGGGCCGAATGGCCCTCTTTCTGCACTATAGAGTTTTTGAACTTCTTCTAAAATAAAACACACACAAAAGACCCTCAAAGACACTGGGGATTGCTATAGTTTCACCTTAAACATCTATAAACATAGACAGGGATCGCGTGTAGAAGTGGGAACATCAAGGTGGCGGCGCGGGCTCGTTGGGCCGAAGGGCCTGTTTCCCGTGCTGTTTTGTTCTTTGTTCTTAATTAAAAGGCATAATTGGACACGTGTGGGAACCTATTAAAACAAGCAAACTAATCCACACAGAGAAGTGATGACTGGGGAGAATCCATAGGCAGCTCTAGGAAAAATGCAAATATTTAAGCATTTGACCATCAGGAACAATGGGAAAAATCTGGTTACAGGTCTTGGCCACACTAAATTCTTCCTCAATGTACTCTTCCACAATAACTTTGTTACATTGCCGATGTAAACCTACTGGGAACACAAATTAATTAATAAATAAACAAATAAATTGTCGATGAAATAATTTTTGCACTCTCAACAAAAGATCTATTCTCACACCAAATCCATAAACCATCCAAATAAATGGACTTGCTCCACTTGCCCACTTGACCTGGTGCTGGCTAATGAACCAGGACAGTGTCAGATCTTTCAGTAGGAGAGCACCTCGGGGATGGTGATCATAATTCTATCTCCTTCATGATAGCATTGGAAAGAGATAGAATTACGCAGGCTAGGAAGGTGTTTATCTGGAGTAGGGGGAAATAGAACAAAGAACAAAGAACAAAACGCACGGGAAACAGGCCCTTCGGCCCAACGAGCCCGCGCCGCCACCCCGATGTTCCCAAATGAAATCATCAGGCAGAAAATGGGACAAGTAAACTGGAAGGAGGTGTTCTTGGGGAAAAGTACAGAAGGAAGGTGGCAGATTTTCAAGGAATGTTTGTCTGGCTCTCTGCACAACAATGTTCCGGTGAGACAAGGAGGTTTTGGTAAGTCACGGGAACCATGGTGCACAAAGGTTGTGATGAATCTACTCAGGAAGAAAAGAAAGGCGTACAAAAGTTCAGAGAACTTAAGGAATCTGGAGGAGTATAAGACTTGTAGAAAGGAGCTTAAAAACCAAATTAGGAGAGCCAGAAGGGGTCATGAGAAGGCCTTGGCGAGTAAGATTAAGGAGAATCCCAAGGCCTTCTAGAAATATGTGAAAAATGAAAGGATGAGAAGAGAAGGGATAGGACCGATAAAAGGTGAAGGGGGAAAAGTCTGTATGGAACCGGAAGAAATGGCAGAGGTGCTTAATGAGTACTTTGTCTCGGTTTTCATGGTGGAAGGTGATCTGGGAGGTTGTACTGTAAGTTTGCAGCAGACTGAAAAGATAGAGTATGTGGATATTAAGAAAGAGGATGTGTTGAAACTTCTAAATGCTATCAAGATAGATAAGTTGCCAGGACCGGATGGGATATACCCCAAGTTACTGTGGGAGGTGAGGGAAGTGATTGCAGAGCCCCTGGCGATGATCTTTGCATCGTCAATGGAAACGGGAGAGGTTCCAGAGGACTGGAAGATTGTGGATATGGTTCCTATTTTCAAGAAAGGGAACAGGGTTAGCCCGGGAAATTACCAAATGATGAGTTGATGGAAAGGATCCTGAGGGACAGGATTTATGAGCATTTAGAGAAAGTTTAGCTTGATCAGAAATAGTCAACACGCATTTGTCACGAGCCTTACGAGCCTAGTGGATTTCTTTGAAAATGCGACTGAACATATTGACAAAGGAAGAGCAGTGGACATGGTTTACATGGATTTCAGCAAGGCGTTTGATAAGGTCTCCCTTGCAAGACTTCTTGAGAAGGTGAGAGGGCAATGGATCTAAGGGGCTTTGGCCTTGTGGATCCAGAACTGGCTTGCCTGCAGAAGGCAGAGAGTGGTTGTGGATGGGTCTTTTTCTGCATGGAGATTGGTCACCAGGGGAGTGCCCCAGGAATCTGTTCTAGGACTCCTGCTGTTTGTCATTTTCATAAATGACCTGGATGAGGAAGTGGAGGGATGGGTTAGTAAGTTCGCCGACAATACAAAGGTTGGTGGTGTTGTGGATGGTCTGGAGGGATGTCTGAAGTTACAGGGGACGTAGATAGGATGCAAGACTGGGCGGAGAAGTGGCAGATAGACTTCAACGCGGATAAATGTGTAACAGTCCATTTTGGCAGGACCAATGGCATGAAGGAATACAATATCAAAGGTAGGAGTTTTAGCAGTGTTGAAGAGCAGAAGGATCTTGGGGTCCAGATCCAGAGGACTCTTAAATCGGCCTTGCAGGTGGAGCATGTGGTCAAGAAGGCGTACGGTGTACTGGCCTTCATTAATCGAGGAATTGAGTTTAGGAATCGGGAGGTAATGCTGTAACTTTATAAGACCCTTGTCAGACCCCAGTTGGAGTATTGTGTGCAGTTCTGGTCGCCTCACTATAGGAAGGATGTAGAAGCTATTGAGAGAGTGCAGAGGAGATTTACAAGGATGCTGCTTGGATTGGGAGGCAGGCCTTATGAAGGTAGGTTGAGGGAGCTGGGACTCTTCTCTGGGTTTCGTGAAGGGTAGGTCATGCCTTACTAACCTCATTGAGTTTTTTGAGAAAGTGACCAGAGAGGTGGATGGGGGTAAGGCGGTTGATGTAGTATATATGGACTTTAGTAAGGCTTTTGATAAGGTGGCCCATGGAAGACTTCTACAGAAAATGCAGATGTGTGGAATAGAGGGTGATTTAGCTAATTGGATTAGAAATTGGCTGGCAGATAGAAGACAGAGGGTGGTGGTTGATGGGAGATATTCATCGTGGAGTTCGGTGACGAGTGGTGTGCCTCAGGGGTCTGTTTTGGGGCCCCTGCTGTTTGTAATTTTTATAAATGATCTGGATGAGGGTATTGAGGGATGGATCAGTAAATTTGCAGATGATACTAAAGTTGGTGGTGTGGTAGATAGTGAAGAGGGGTGTTTTAGTTTACAGAGTGACTTGGACAAGTTGCAGAGCTGGGCCGAGAGGTGGCAAATGGAGTTTAATGTGGAAAAGTGTGAGGTAATGCACTTTGGCAGGAACAATAAATGTGTAGAGTATAGGGCTAATGGTAGGGCTCTTAATAGTGTTGAGGAACAGAAGGATCTTGGTGTATGTGTCAATAGATCCCTGAAAGTAGGCAGTCAAGTGGATAAAGTTGTTAAGAAGGCTTATGGAGTCTTAGCTTTTATTGGTAGGGGGATTGAATTTAGGAGCCGCAGCATCATGTTGCAACTGTACAAAACTCTAGTGCGGCCGCACTTGGAGTATTGTGTGCAGTTCTGGTCGCCACATTATAAGAAAGATGTGGAGGCATTGGAGAGGGTACAGAGGAGGTTTACCAGGATGTTGCCTGGTATGGAGGGCAGGTCCTATGAAGAGAGGTTGAAGGATTTGAGGTTGTTTTCGTTAGAAAGGAGGCGGCTAAGAGGGGATCTTATTGAAGCATATAAGATGATTAGAGGTTTAGATAGGGTGGACAGTGATAGCCTTTTTCCTAGGATGGAGAAAGCTAGCACGAGGGGACACAGCTTTAAATTAAGGGGTATGAGTTATAGGACGGATATCAGAGGTAGGTTCTTTACTCAAAGAGTGATTAGGGAGTGGAATGCCCTGCCTGCAGCTGTTGTAGATGCGCCAAGTTTGGTGGCGTTTAAGAGGTTAGTTGATAAGTATATGGATGAGAAGGGAATGGTTTAGTTAGGAGGGGCATTGCTTTTTATTTTGGTCGGCACAACATCGAAGGCCGAAGGGCCTGTTCTGTGCTGTATTGTTCTATGTTCTATGTTCTATGTTCTCCCTGGAGAGACTAAGGATGAGAGGCGACCTGACAGAGGTTTATAAAATGTTGAGAGGAATAGATAGAGTGGATTCTCTGATGCTATTTCCCAGAGCTGAAATGGTCGCTACGAGAGGACACAGGTTTAAGGTGATGGGCAGCAAGTACAGAGGAGATGTTAGGGGTAAGTTTTTCACTCAGAGGGTGGTGAGTGAATAGAATCGGCTGCTATTGGTGGTGGTGGAGGCAAACTTGCTGGATGAGTACACAGGATTAAATGGGATTGGGAGTTACAGATAGTTCTATGGCCTAGTAGAAATGGGTATGATTGGTGAAACTTGTGGGCTGAAGGGCCTGTTTATGTTGTAGTGTTCTATGTTCTAATGTCCCCACACCAATTCAATGCATGCTACCTGAATCCACACCACGTCATCCTGCCCACCACAACATAAAACACATGTAAAAAATAAAAAGTCTTTCCATCCCACCAGCTCTGGGAGCAACACTCTCTCTCCCGCGCGCGCATGCACCCTCCCGCGCACGCATGCACCTTCCTGCGCGCGCACATGTAACTGGGAAACTATAACAAACACAAGTCACATGCCTTGCGTTGCAATAAACGGGTCACTGTTTACTGGATTCCCTGAACACAAATACCAATTAAGACCAGACAAACAACCCAAAATAAACCCAAACATGATTCAACCATCCCCAAAAAGCATACGTCGCCCCATTCCCACTGCAGACTCTTTCCCAAACAAATGCCAATGACAGGGCAGAGAAGGAGGATACAAGTGAACCACAAGTAATTTTTCTGTGTTCAATTAAGATAGAGGATTATAGGTAAATCTAATAGGTAAGCGCAACTTGTGGGCTGAAGGGCCTGTTTGTGCTGTAGTTTTTCTATGTTCACAAGGAGGAGAAGATATGGTACAAGGAGGGGGCACAGGAGATCAACCCCGAGGACTGAAGGCAAACAAAAAAGGGAGAACCACAACAGACAGCAGGAAAGCCACGCTATGAGAAAACAGACTTCTAAGCCGTTAATCATCAGCGATTAGCATTGTTGCCTCACAGGTTGGGGTCCTGGATTGAATCTCTGTGGACTTTGCACATTTGTCCCATGCTTGCGTCAGTTTTCTCCAGGTGCTCCGGTTTACTCCCACACTCAAAAGATGTGCTGGTTAAGTGAACTATAGATTCGTAGCATCCTACATGGAGAAAGCTAGCACGAGGGGACACAGCTTTAAATTAAGGGGTATGAGTTATAGGACGGATATCAGAGGTAGGTTCTTTACTCAAAGAGTGATTAGGGAGTGGAATGCCCTGCCTGCAGCTGTTGTAGATGCGCCAAGTTTGGTGGCGTTTAAGAGGTTAGTTGATAAGTATATGGAAGAGAAGGGAATGGTTTAGTTTGGAGGGGCATTGCTTTTTATATTGGTCGGCGCAACATCGAAGGCCGAAGGGCCTGTTCTGTGCTGTAATGTTCTATGTTCTACAGTGCAGAAGGAGGCCATTCAGCCCATTGAGTCTGCACCAACCACAATCCCAGCCAAGCCCTATCACCATAACTCCATGTATTTACCCTAGCTAGTTCCCCTGACACTAAGGGTCAATTTAGCCAAACAACCTAACCCACACAATTTTGGACTGTGGGAGAAAACCAGAGCACCTGAGGAAACCCATACAGACACAGGGAGAATGTGCAAACTCTGTACAGACAGTGACCCGAGCTGGGAATCGAACCCAGGTCCTTGGAGCTGTGAGGCAGCAGTGCTAACCCTCTGTGCCATCATGCTGCCCCATTTGCCACACTAAATTCTCCTTGGTGTACCCTCCCACAGTAACTTCATTACATTATTAACGTAAGCCTACTGGGAACACTAATTAATTAATAAATAAAGAAATAATCAAATAAATTGTTGATGAAGTAATTTTTGTACTGCCAACATCCTCATACCAAACCCAGAAACCATCCAAATAAACAGGAATGTCTCTATAACAAATTGCTCTGCCGGCTATTTCCCCCATACCAATCCAATAAATTCACACCACAACATCCTGCCCATCACAACATAAAACACACACAAAGAATAATAAGGTAACCCAACCCACCAGCTCTGGGAGCCCCCCTCACCCCACCCACCCTAAACAAGCATGCACAGGAGATAAATGTACCAAGAGAAGGAAAGACAACAAACCACCCTTCAACCAACTACCTACTCACCAACATCCCTATCAGGAAACGCCCAGGACCGTTATTTTCCCATCGCCTGGCCTCATGCACCCTCCCAACTCCAGTTGTCCTTTCAGTAGTGCATCCACTGACAAACTCTTACCTCACCAACCCCCTGAAAAAAACAGACACTAAACCTCTCTCTCGCACGCGCTCTCTCTCGCACGCGCTCGCACTCTCTCTCGCACGCGCTCGCACTCTCGCACGCACTCTCTCTCACACGCGCTCTCTCTCACACGCGCTCTCTTTCTCTCTCTCTCTAAGGGTACCAGGTGGCCCCATGGATTGGGATTTACAAGGTCTTTCCCCATCCCCTCCAATCCCGACCCCTCCAACCCCAGGCAGTAACAATTTCCTACCAGAAATGATCTTTGCCTGCAGCCATTTCTTCAGACAGTCATGATGCACAAACTGTAGACTTCCGACACATTTGCAGGGTTCCAGGAGTGGGTTCAGTGGAGTGCCACCAGGGATCAGGCAGATCCTGCACACGTCTCCTTCCTCTTCCTCCAAGTCCTCATGTAGCAGACTGAGGGCAAAGCACACCAGATAGCATCATCAGCAAAGGCTGGGATATGTCACTTCTCATTTATATTAACGATTTGAATGAGAATTTAGGAGGCACGGTTAGTACGTTTGCAGACAATAAGAACCCCTTTTAAAGAGGGAGTCTCTCCGTCAGGGACCCCTTTTAAAGAGGGAGTCTCTCCGTCAGGGACCCCTTTTAAAGAGGGAGTCTCTCCGTCAGGGACCCCTTTTAAAGAGGGAGTCTCTCCGTCAGGGACCCCTTTTAAAGAGGGAGTCTCTCCGTCAGGGAATCCCTTTTAAAGAGGGAGTCTCTCCGTCAGGGAATCCCTTTTAAAGAGGGAGTCTCTCCGTCAGGGAATCCCTTTTAAAGAGGGAGTCTCTCCGTCAGGGAATCCCTTTTAAAGAGGGAGTCTCTCCGTCAGGGAATCCCTTTTAAAGAGGGAGTCTCTCCGTCAGGGAATCCCTTTTAAAGAGGGAGTCTCTCCGTCAGGGATCCCCTTTTAAAGAGGGAGTCTCTCCGTCAGGGATCCCCTTTTAAAGAGGGAGTCTCTCCGTCAGGGATCCCTTTTAAAGAGGGAGTCTCTCCGTCAGGGACCCCTTTTAAAGAGGGAGTCTCTCCGTCAGGGATCCCTTTTAAAGAGGGAGTCTCTCCGTCAGGGATCCCTTTTAAAGAGGGAGTCTCTCCGTCAGGGAATCCCTTTTAAAGAGGGAGTCTCTCCGTCAGGGAATCCCTTTTAAAGAGGGAGTCTCTCCGTCAGGGATCCCTTTTAAAGAGGGAGTCTCTCCGTCAGGGATCCCTTTTAAAGAAGGAGTCTCTCCGTCAGGGACCCCTTTTAAAGAAGGAGTGACTTCTTTGGAGAACCTGTACAGCAAATTCTTCATCAGCCTCAACATGTCCTATCCACGGCCGTACTTTTCTCTCTCCCTCTTCCCTCACCTCCCACTCCCCCGAACATCTCCTCACCTTTCCCTCACCTCCCACTCCCCCGAACATCTCCTCACCTTTCCCTCACCTCCCACTCCCCCGAACATCTCCTCACCTTTCCCTCACCTCCCACTCCCCCGAACATCTCCTCACCTTTCCCTCACCTCCCACTCCCCCGAACATCTCACCTTTCCCTCACCTCCCACTCCCCTGAACATCTCCTCACCTCTCCTGCAGCTTCTTGAGTCTCTCTGGATCAGGACATGGCTTCTCGTTGACCCGCTCCTCCTCCTTCCTGGCCTCGCCGGCTGTTGTAGCTGCCCGGTCCGGGGCCCTCAGCTCAGACAGGGCCAGGATGGCCATGGAGAGTGGCAGGGGCTCGCGCCCCTGGCCCCAGGAGGAGGGGGCACTGCCGGCGGGAGGGGCAGCTCCGTGACGGGTGGCCGAGATGGGCTGAAGGCGGGTCGTACAAGCCTGCTGCGAAGGGGTGGCCACTGTCACCATGCCAGGACTGGCCACGGCAGCGGCTGCAGTGGTGGTGACTAAGAAGCTGACCAGCCGGCCGGACTCCAGCCGGGGCAGGAGCAGTGGGGCTGTCGACACCGGGGGCTGGGGGGCTGGGCACTGAGGGGTCTGGGGGGGGCAGCGGCCTCGTAGGGTTTGAGTGCCACGATTGGCGCTGGCGGCGGGCTCGGCCTGGGAGGGCCGGAGAGCCCGTGGGTCGTTAGCCCACCTTCCCCCCTCCTCCTCCTCCACTGCCCCCTTGTCTCCCTCTTCCTCGCTCGGTGCCTCCGCTGCCGCCCTGGAGAACGATGCGCCGCTGCCTTTCTCCTGGGCTGCCGCCGACCGGCGAACCCTCAGGTGGAAGGGCAGGCGGTCGGTGGCCATTTTGGCGGCAGCCATGTTGGCAGTGGGCAGCCCATCCACAGTGCCCGACAGCACAGGGGGTTGCTCACTCCCTTCCTGCTCCACCTCCTGCTCCTTCTCCTCACCTCTCTGGGCCCCCATCTTGGGCAGCCTTTCCTGCCTCAGCCTGCGCAGGTTGAGGCTGGTCTGCTGCCTACTAGGCTGTGCAGGCCCCTGTTCGCGAGGTCTCGCCCCCTCTTCCTTCTGCGCCTCGCCCTTGCCACCAGCGGTGAGGATGGAGGGGGGCTGCTGAGCGGGGACAGGCGCCGAGGCCAAGATGGCAGCTGAGGCAGGTGGCTCCGGTTCGTCATCGCCCTCAGCCTTGGCACCAGCCTCCATCGTCGCCTCCTCCTCCTCCTCGGCACTGACCTCACAGCAGAGGGTCCTGGACTGTGCCCTCCTGACGGGTGGCCCAGGTGCTGTGCCAGCCACCAAGCCTGGTCCTGACCCCTTGAGTTGCTGCTGCTGAGAGACGGCAGGGCCCCTCTTGCCCTTCGGTTGCAGTCTCTGTGCCTGGAAAGCGGTTCCATGGTCAGGCCCTAGAACACAAAAACACAACAGGTAAGGCAGAGGAGCAATCATTCATTGAGATCCAAAACAATCATAGAATCACACAATACTACAGTGCAGAAGGAGGCTCTTTTGGCCCATTGAGTCTACACTGATGTCGAAAACGCCCTGACCTGCCTACCTAATCCCACTTGCCGGCACTTGGCCCATAGCCTAGAGCAATATAGCATGGGCCAAGTAATCACCTAGGTACTTTTTAAAGAACATGAGGCATCCCACCTCCACCACCCTTCCACATTCCAGACCATCAATATCCTCTGGATAAAAAAGTTTTTCCTTAAATCTCCCCTGGGTGGTAGGGTAGCACAGTGGGTTAGCACTGCTGCTTCACAGCTCTCGGGTCCTGGGTTCAATTCTCAGCTCGGGTCACTGTCTGTGTGGAGTTTGTACATTCTCCTCGTGTCTGCATGGGTTTCCTTCGGGTGCTCCTATTTCCTTCCACAGTCCAAAGATGTGCAGGTTAGGTTGATTGGCCATGCTAAGAAGTTGCCCCTTAGTGTCCAGGGGAGTGGAAGTTAAAGGGATTGGTGGGTATAGTATGCAGGGATATGGGGTAGGGCCTGAGTGGGATTGTGTTCGATGCAGGCTCGATGGGCCGAAGGGCCTCTTTCTGCACTGTATGATTCTATGATTCTAAACCTCCCACACTTCACTTTTAACTTGTGTCCCCCCTCTTGACTGACCCTTCAACAATTGGGGACAGTTGGTCCCTGTCCATTCTGTCCATGTCTCTCATAATTTTCCACACCTCGATCAGGTTGCCTCTCTGTCTTCCCTGCTCCAACGAAAACAACCCAAGCCTATCCAACCTCTCTTCATAATTTAAACATTCCATTCCTGGTGAATCTCCTCTGCACCCCCTCCAGGGTGTTTACATCCTTCCTATAACATTGCAACCAGAACCGCACACAGTAGTCCAGCTGTGGATTCACCAAAGTTTGATACAATTCCAACATGACCTCTCTGCTTTTTCTCAGTCAAAACACAATTGGCAATTACTGAGAAACTGAAAGATTAGCAGTCAGTCGTGGCAGTGTCACTGGACTTGTAACCTAGAAGGCTCAGGGTAATGCTCTTGGGGGATGGGATGTGCATTCAAATCCCATCAATGAGCAAAATTTAAATTTGATTAATAAAAACCTGGAATATGCGGCACTAATCCTAGTAATAATGATCATGATAAGTATCGTCAATTGTCATTTAAAAACCCATCTAATGTTCCCTTTAAATAAAATCTGGAATATATGGCACTAATCCCAGTAATGATGACCATGACAACTACCAGTGATTGTTGTTAAAAGACATTTGGACAGATAGATGGTCATAATTTGAGGATAAGGAGTAAACCTTTTAAAACTGAGGTAAGGAGAGATTTCTTCACCCAGAGTGTGGTGAATGTGTGGAATTCACTGCCATAGAAAGTCAATGAGGCCAAAACCTTGTTTGATTTCAAGAGGAAATGAGATATAGCTCTTGGGGCTAAAGGGATTGAGGAATAGAGGGGGGAAGGAGGGATCAGAATATTGAATTTGATGATCAGCCATGATCATAATGATGGCCAGAGCAGGCTCAAAGGGCCAAATGGCCCACTCCTACTTCTATTTTCTATGTTTCTATGAGAACTTCAAGTTTTTAGTATCCAGATTATCTCTCCTGATCCCCCCCACACCAATGCAATAATTAAGAAAGCCCTCTACTTTCTCCAGAGGTTAAGGAAATTTGGCACGCACGCTACCACTCTCACCAACTTTTACAAATGCACCATAGAAAGCATCCTTTCTGGATGTATCACAGCTTAGTATGCTCCTGCTCTAAACAAGACTGCAAGGAACTACAGAGGGCTATGAATGTAGTCCAGTCCATCACGCAAACCAGCCACCTATCCATTGGCTCTGTCTACACTTCCCATTGCCTCGGAAAAGCAGCCAGCATAATCAAGGACCCCACGCACCCTGCACATGTTCTCTTTTACTTTCTTCAGTCAGGAAAAAGATACAAAAGCCTGAGGTCAAGTACCAACCAACTCAAGAACAGCCTTTTCTCTGTTCCCATCAGACTTTTGAATGGACCTACCTTGTATTAAGCAGATCTTTCTCTACAACCTAGCTATGAATGTAACACTACATTTTGCACCCTTTCCTTTCCTTCTCCCCTATATACTCTACAAACAGTTTGCTTTTCACTGGAGAATACTTTTCACTGTATCCCGATATATGTGACAATAATAAGTCAAATCAAAACAAAACATGGATGGGAAAGGTTTAGAGAGTATGAGGCAAACACAGACAAATGGGACTAGTTCAGTTTAAGTGTTGGGCTGAAGGGCCTGTTTCCTTGCTTGTATACCTCTATCACTCTAAAACAAACCCATCTGGTTCACTAATGTGCCCTTTAGGGAAAGGAAATCCACCACCTTTACCCGGTCTAGCCTGCATGTCAGTTAGGCTTATATTTATTGGAGTTTAGAAGAATGGATGGGAGAAATCTCATAGACACTGATAAAAATCGTACAGGGTTAGACAGGGTAGATTCAGAAAGAATGTTCCTGATGGTAGGGGAGGTCCAGAACTAGAGGGGTCATAGATTGAGGCAGCACAGTGGCTAGCTGTGCTGCTTCACAGTAAAAGTCTCACAACACTACATTAAAGTCCATCAGGTGTTTATATATAATTCGGATGTTAGTGAGAGGTTTTTCACACAGAGGGTGATGGGGGCCTGGAATGCACAGCCAAGTAGGGTGGTGGAGGTAGGCACGTTAGAATTGTTTAAGGTTTACTTAGGTAGGCACATGAGCGGACAAGGAGGGATACAGGAGACTGTTCTAAATAAAGATCAAGAGCCTTGGGACATCCCTGGGAATCAATTGATTCCTATGGACCTTCCAACATATTCATGGCTCACTTGTCTTACTTCTGAGCTTCTGGGGATTCTGTAAATGTCTGGATAAGTTGTGCATGTTTATTAATGTCTTTTCTTTTAATTCACAGGTGATTCGATCTGCCTTGTCGTCCAACAAGGGGCACACACGCGGTGGGTTGTGCGAGGGCTGCTCTTAGGTTGTTGCTTCGAGAATTGCTTCATGTCATTAGTGTACACTTAAACTGGACCAGCTGACAGGCAACACGACAGCTCAGTGACTATCGCTGTGCTGTGCAGATACATGGATTTGGGCCTGTGTCTGTGGGAGTTTGCACATTCTCCCCGTGCTTGCGTGGGTTTTCTCCAGGTGCTTCGGTTTCCTCCTACGCCCCAAAAACGTGTTCTTAGGCTGATTGGTGTTAACAAATTGTCCCTAAATTACACTTCCCTCAATCTTCCCCAATAGGCGTAGACAAAGGTTCTAGATAGAGGAGGCACTCATAATGTTTAAATAGCCGCGCAGGTTCATTGGGCCGAAGGGCCTGTTTCCTGTGCTGTGTTGTCCTTTGTTCTTGTTCTATATGCCCTATTTGTGAACACAACTCCTCACTCACCTGAAGAAGGAGCAACACTCTGAAAGCTTGTGCTACCAAATAAACTTGTTAGTCTTTAACCTGGTGTTGTGAGACTTCTTATCGTCCTGTCAGGCAGACATCAAGAAACCCACTGGGTATTGGGACCCTCTCTCGGGATCTCACTGGCTGAAACCAGAGAGATTTCTGGAAAGACAGGGGGGATAAAGGTTAACATCTCAGATACACCAGCAGTTAAGACCCAATGAGGGAGGCGACCTTGACCATCCGGACCAGAGAAAGAAGGAAGAAGCTGCTATTGAGACTCAGCTTTGTGACAACGGACCAGAGGAACTCAGAGAATTGAGCCTACAATTTTAACCAAACCATCTTTGTGGATAGTATACTTCAATCTGGGGCATCCTCTTGTTTTATGTGTGTAATTTAAGGGTTAGTAGTGTTATTATTACTAAATTAATTGAACCTTTACTTGTATTTGTCCTTTATCCATCTTGCAGATAAGGGCACCGGGTAAAGCTTTGGAGTAGGTAAACTGGTCAAAAGTATCTGAGGTTTTACAGGTACAACACCCACTTGTTGGAAGCTGTCCCTTTTAAATTGCTCCTGAGTTAATTTGATTTACTCTATTCGGTTAGCCAGAAAGATTGACTTCAGTGCTGACCTCTCAACTTGAGGATGGAGATCCTTCCTTTCCTCTCGCTTGATTGGCCCCCTTATCATGGTGTACCATCACAGGTTTAGATTGCACGGGCTGCCATTGGTGGATTTAAACCAGCGGGATGTTCCCTGCCGTCCACAGCACCAGCCTGGGCTTCTGGATGACTAATTCACTGACACTCCCATGACACACCATCTCCCCTAGAGGATTAGACAGGTGGACGTGGGGATAAGGATTGGACATTGAGGAGAAATCCCTGTACACTTTCGAAGAGCAGAGGAATTCTCTTTGTTGATTTGATTTGTTAACGTCACATGTATTAGTAAGCAATGAAAAATATTGTTTTCTCGAGCGTGGTCTGTGAAAGCACGGCTGCAACAACAAATGTTGCCAGTAGTGACTTTAAAATGGTTATTCTGGCTGAGAGATAAGCATGCTGAGATTGTTGGTCAATTTATAGATTAAAACAGATGTAGGTCATAAAGATGCTCTGGTCTGAGAGCTGTGAAACTTCTTGTGTTGGCAGATCAGGGAGCCACATTGATCCAGATATTGTGTCCCAGATTTATGTATATGTAGTTTGAACTAAGAGTAATGGCATCATTCACGAGTAATTTCTTTGGAGGTCCAAGCTATGTGATCCGTTTCTGGTTACACAATTGGCTGGATGACACAGAATCGTCCAGAAGTGAGTGGAGAATTGTGGATAAAAAGACACCTGAGTCTTTGTTTAACTGAAGCGATAGCTGAAGAGACCAACCGTTGCAAGATGAAGACCTCTACCCTAAGGGACACTTCAGAGAGGAGAAGGTAGATTCTACATCAAGGATATTTCTTGGCCAAGGATTTTCTAAACTCAGTAGTACCTATTTTCAGTTCAATAGTTAAGTTGATGTTTCGTTACAGTTAAAGTGCAGTTTAAGAGTTAAAGTTCTGTGGAAAGTTAATGTTCAGTTAAAGTTCAGTCAGATGTTAATGAGCTGCAACTGTTAATGTTTTAGTTGGCAGTAGAAGTGTTAAACAGGGAAATAATTGAAAAACTGTTCTTGTTTATCTCATTAAACTGGAATGCTTGGAAAGTGTTCAAATTAAAGTTGTATAACATGTACAGACAAAGTATGCAGTTAATAGAGAACATAAAGGAGGAGGATTTGATTTGATTTATTATTGTCACATGAATTGGGATATAGTGAAAAGTATTGTTTCTTACACAATATACAGACGAAGCATACCATTCATAGAGAAGGAAACGAGCGAATGCAGAGTGTAGTGTTACAGTCATAGCTAGGGTGTAGAAAAAGATCAACTTAGTGCGAAGTAGGTCCATTCAAAAGTCTGATAGAACATAGAACATTACAGCACAAACAGGCCCTTCAGCCCACAAGTTGGGCCGATCATATCAGTACCTACCAGGCCATAGAACTATCTATAACTCCCAATCCCATTAAATCCCACATACTCATCCAGAAGTCTCTTAAAAGACCCCAGCCAGTTCGCCTCTACCACCACTGACGGCAGCCAATTCCATTCACTCACCACCCTCAGTGAAAAACTTATCCTAACATCTCCTCTGTATTTGCCCCCCAGCACCTTAATCCTGTGTCCTCTGGTAGCGACCATTTCAGCCCTGGGAAATAGCCTCCAAGAATCCATTCTATCTATTCCTCTCAACATCTTATAAACCTCTATCAGGTCACCTCTCAACCTTCGTCTCTCCAGGGAGAAGAGACCTAGCTCCTTCAACCTATTTTCAGAAGGCCTGCCTCCCAACCCAGGCAACATCCTTGTAAATCTCCTCTGCACCCTCTCAATAGCTTCTACATCCTTCCTGTAGTGAGGTGACCAGAATTGCACACAGTACTCCAAGTGGGGTCTGACAAATGGGGGCTGATAGCAGCAGGGAACAAGCTGTTCTTGACTCGGGTGATATGTGTCCTCAGACATTTGTAGCTTCTTGTAGTCTTGGGCAGAGAGGAGCCATGCCAAGCTGTGAGACAACCAGAAAGACTGCTTTCTTTTCCGGACCAGAACACCTCATTCACCTGTCGAAAAGGATAACCTCGAAAGCTTGTGAGTTTACTATCAAATAAATCAGTTGGCTTTAAACCTGGTGTTGTCAGACTTCTTACTGTGTTTACAACACCAGCATCTCTACATCCTGCCCACCTAATCCCACTTGCCAGCACTTAGCCCAAAGCCGTGAATGTGATGACATGCCAAGTGCTCATCCCACCTCTACCGCCTTCCCAGGCAGCGC
Source organism: Sphyrna mokarran (assembly GCA_024679065.1). Classification (NCBI taxonomy): domain Eukaryota; kingdom Metazoa; phylum Chordata; class Chondrichthyes; order Carcharhiniformes; family Carcharhinidae; genus Sphyrna; species Sphyrna mokarran. Next base: position 1,336,035 of record JAGIQG010000040.1, on the reverse strand, counting down.
ATTCCAGACCGTCACCATCCTCTGGGTAAAAAGCTTTTTCTCTCAAATCCCCTCTAAACCTCCTGCCCCTCACTTTTAACTTGTGTCCCCTTGTATTTGCTCCTTCAATTAAGGGGAAATAGCTGCTCCCTGTCAATGCTATTCTTTCATTTTGGTTTTCATTTCCCTGCCATTCTTCACAATGTATGGATATGGCAAAGTTTGTTTTAACGAATAGTGCAGGGCTTCTTCTTAGAAGGTATAGAGTGGGGGAGGGGGAGGCTGAGAGGGAGGTCAGTCAGCAACCACCCCTCCCCCCCCCCCCACCCCACTACATCTCCCCGATCCTGCCACACACATGGCTTCCCACTAACTTGTATGGCTAAAGGTTATTGCACACTTCACACACTTGAGAAGCAAATCGCAGTCAACTAGAACACGCAAACCGAGATGAATTGCTGGTTATTAAGTGGTGATGGTCCCCAATCAAACACTCCCAGGACAGTTACAGCACAGGGTTAGATACAGAGTTAAACTCCCTCTACACTATCCCCCATCAAACACTCCCAGGTCAGGTACAGCACAGGGTTAGATATAGAGTAAAGTTCCCTCTACACTGTCCCCATCAAACACTCCCAGGACAGGTACAGCACGGGGTTAGATATAGAGTAAAGTTCCCTCTACACTGTCCCCATCAAACACTCCCAGGACAGGTACAGCACGGGGTTAGATACAGAGTAAAGCTCCCTCTACCTGTCCCCATCAAACTCTCCCAGGACAGGTACAGCACGGGGTTAGATACAGAGTAAAGTTCCCTCTACACTGTCCCATCAAACACTCCCAGGACAGGTACAGCACGGGGTTAGATACAGAGTAAAGCTCCCTCTACACTGGCCCCATCAAACACTCCCAGGACAGGTACAGCACGGGGTTAGATACAGAGTAAAGCTCCCTCTACACTGTCCCCCCATCAAACACTCCCAGGACGGGTACAGCACAGAGTTAGATACAGAGTAAAGCTCCCTCTACACTAACCCAAATCAGATACTCCCAAGAAAAGAAAGCAGTGCATCCCACATGCTCTTGATCATGGTTCCTTTTTTTGCTACCTCCCTTTGGAAGAAGTTCACCTGAAGACACACCACCCTTGTTATCAGCAACATCGGCCAGCTGCGGGTATTTCTGCTTCTTTCCCATGATGTTGTACAAAGAAGGGAACTTGGAGCCTCTTCCATTGAACAGAGTTCTGGGGTCTGAGGCTGAATCTCTGGCTTCTGTGTCCACGATGTCCACCTGTGAGGAGCCAAGGAGTTAAATTAGACACTGTGTGCAGGGAAAGGAAGACAGAGATAACAGAGATTCCTGGGGGATGTCTGCAAACACGGTGCATACATTTCCAATAGCAGTTACGGGACTGTTACTCATTCTTGCGGCAGCCATTTCGGCCCTGGGAAAAAGCCTCTGAGAATTCACCCTATCTATACTTCTCAACATCTTATACACTTCTATCAGGTCACTTCTCATCCTTCATCTCTCCAAGGAGAAAAGATCAAGCTCCCTCAACCTATCCTCATAAGGCATGCCACCCAATCCGGGCAACATCCTTGTAAATCTCTTCTGCACCCTTTCAATATCTTCCACATCCTTCCCGTAGTGAGGCGACCAGAACTGAGCACAGTACTCCAAGTGGGATCTGATCAGGGTCTTATACAGCTGCAGCATTATCTCCCAACTCCTAAACTCAATTTCTTGATTGATGAAGGCCAGTACACCATACACCTTCTTACCCACATCCTCTACCTGTGAAGCCAATTTGAGAATCCTATGAACCTGGACCCCAAGATCCTTCTGATCTTCCACACTGCTTATATTATATTCCTTCATCTTATATTATCGAGAATAGCAACTTCTGTTATATTATTGATAATGGTAGCCCCTGTGAATATTCCAGTGAATAGCAATCAGTGTGTATATTAATGGAAATAAAAGCTCCAGTGTGTATTATAGAGAATTACAACTCCTGTGCATATTACAGAGAATAACAGATCCTATGTATATTATAGAGAATAGCAATGCCTGTGTATATTATAGTGAATAGCAGCCCCTGTGTAATATTACACAGAGGAAATGTCAGGGATAAGTTTTTCACTCAGAGGGTGGTGGGTGAGTGGAATTGGCAGCCGGCGGTAGTGGTGGGGGCAAATTCAATAGAGTTTTTTTTAGAGACTTCTGGATGAGTACATGGGGCTTAATTGGATTGAGGGTTATAGGTAAGCCTAAGAGTTCCTAATTGTTCCTTAAAAAAGGGAAATTATGAGTGTGAAGTGTGCTGGGTGTGTCGAGCTGCGGTTCCTAAGGGACTGTGTTAGAGAACTGGAACTGCAGCTTGAGGATCTTCGTCTGGTTAGGAAAATGAGAAGGTGACAGACAGGAGCTAGTGGTAAGTGGTCACACTGAGGACACAGGAGGCAGACAAGTGGGGAACCTCGGGTGATAGAGAGCACCCCAGTGGATGTGCCCCTTAACAATAAGTTCTTCTATCTGATTACTGCCTGGGGAGGGGGGGGACAGCCCAGCTGTGTGAACCAGCAGTGACCGTTTCTGTGCAGCAGAGTCTGGCCCTGTAACTCACAGGGCTAAGGAAAGGAGGAGGAAGGCAGCATTAATTGGGGACTCTACAGTGAGGTGATCCGACAGGCGATTTTGCAGAGGCAGACAGGAGTCTTGAGTGGTGATTTCCCTCCCTGGTGCTGGGATCCGGGATGTCTCTGGTCTCGTCCCAGAAATCCTAAGGTGGAAGGGAGAGGAGCCAGAGGCAATGGTACATATTGGTACCGCTCTCATACGTAGGAAGAGGGAAGGGGTCATTGAAAGGGAGTATAAGGAGTTAGTTAGACAGTTGAGAAGGAGGGATGCAAAGGTAGTAATCTTGGGATTACTGCCTGTGCCATGGGAAAGTGAGAGCAGGAATGGAATGAGGTGGAGGATGAATGTGTGGCTGAGGCACTGGAGCAGGGGGCAGGGATTCAGGTTCTTGGATCATTGGGACCTCTTTTGGGGCATGTGTAACCTGTACAAAAAAGACGCGTGGCACTTGAATCCCAGGGGAACCAATATCCTGGTGGGAAGGTTAACTAAGGCTACTGGGGAGACTCTAAACTGGAAAGGTTGGGGGCAGGGAACTGAGATGAAGTGACTGGGACCGGGGAGGTTAACTTGCAAATAGAACATAGAACATAGAACATAGAACAATACAGCACAGAACAGGCCCTTCGGCCTTCGATGTTGTGCCGACCAAATAAAAAGCAATGCCCCTCCAAACTAAACCATTCCCTTCTCTTCCATATACTTATCAACTAACCTCTTAAACGCCACCAAACTTGGCGCATCTACACAGCTGCAGGCAGGGCATTCCACTCCCTAATCACTCTTTGAGTAAAGAACCTACCTCTGATATCCGTCCTATAACTCATACCCCTTATTTAAAGCTGTGTCCCCTCGTGCTAGCTTTCTCCATCCTAGGAAAAAGGCTATCACTGTCCACCCTATCTAAACCTCTAATCATCTTATATGCTTCAATAAGATCCCCCTTAGCCGCCTCCTTTCTAACGAAAACAACCTCAAATCCTTCAACCTCTCTTCATAGGACCTGCCCTCCATACCAGGCAACATCCTGGTAAACCTCCTCTGTACCCTCTCCAATGCCTCCACATCTTTCTTATAATGTGGGGACCAGAACTGCACACAATACTCCAAGTGCGGCCGCACTAGAGTTTTGTACAGTTGCAACATGATGCTGCGGCTCCTAAATTCAATCCCCCTACCAATAAAAGCTAAGACTCAATAAGCCTTCTTAACAACTTTATCCACTTGACTGCCTACTTTCAGGGATCTATTGACACATACACCAAGATCCTTCTGTTCCTCAACACTATTAAGAGCCCTACCAATAGCCCTATACTCTACACATTTATTGTGCCTGCCAAAGTGCATTACCTCACACTTTTCCACATTAAACTCCATTTGCCACCTCTCGGCCCAGCTCTGCAACTTGTCCAAGTCACTCTGTAAACAAAAACACCCCTCTTCACTATCTACCACACCACCAACTTTAGTATCATCTGCAAATTTACTGATCCATCCCTCAATACCCTCATCCAGATCATTTATAAAATTACAAACAGCAGGGGCCCCAAAACAGACCCCTGAGGCACACCACTCGTCACCGAACTCCACGATGAATATCTCCCATCAACCACCACCCTCTGTCTTCTATCTGCCAGCCAATTCCTAATCCAATTAGCTAAATCACCCTCTATTCCACACATCTGCATTTTCTTTAGAAGTCTTCCATGGGCCACCTTATCAAACGCCTTACTAAAGTCCATATATACTACATCAACCGCCTTACCCCCATCCACCTCTCTGGTCACTTTCTCAAAAACTCAATGAGGTTAGTAAGGCATGACCTACCCTTCACGAAACCATGCTGACTATCCCCCATCAATTCATTTCTCTCCAAATAACTATAAATCCTATCCCTAATAATTCTCTCCAATACCTTGCCCACCACAGAAGTAAGACTCACTGGCCTATACTTCCCAGGAAGGTCTCTCTTCCCCTTCTTAAACAATGGGACCACATTCGCCATCCTCCAGTCCTCCGGAACCACACCCGTAACCAACGAGGACCTGAAGATCAGAGCCAGAGGCTCTGCAATCTCCTCTCTTGCCTCCCAGAGAATCCTAGGGTAATCCCGTCCGGCCCAGGGGACTTATCCAACTTCAAACCCTCGAGAATTTCTAACACATCCTCCCTATCTACTACAATACTCCCCAATTTGCAACCCTGTACCTCAGTGCTCTCCACAGCTACATTTCCAGCACTCTGCGTGAATACCGAAGAGAAATATTTATTCAGTGCCTCGCCAATCTCTTCAGGCTCCACGCACAACTTCCCACTGCTATCTATGACTGGCCCTAATCTTGCCCTAACCAATCTTCTATTCTTAACATATCGAAAGAAAGCTTTAGGATTCTCCTTAATCCTATCAGCCAACATCTTCTCGTGTCCCCTCTTAGCTCTCCTCAATTCACTTTTTACCTCCTTCCTAGCTAATCTATAGCTATCCATTGCACTACCTGAGCCTTCAAGCCTCATCCTGACATAAGCCTCCTTTTTCTTCTTAACCAGCAAATCAACTCTTTTCGTACACCAAGGCTCTCTTACTCGTCCATTTCCTCCCTGCCTGACAGGGACATACTTATCAAGGACTCTCAGCAGCTGCTCCTTGAATAAGCACCACATTCCAGATGTTCCCAGTCCCTGTAGTTCCCTAGTCCAATCTACGCACCCTAATTCTCTCCTGATGGCCTCATAATTACCCTTCCCCCAGCTATAACTACAGCCCCCAGCTTCATGCCTATCCCTGTCCATCACTAAGGTGAACGTAACCGAATTGTGGTCACTATCACCAAAATGTTCACTAACTTCCAAGCCTAACACCTGGTCTGGCTCATTGCCCAGCACCAAATCCAATGTAGCCTCACCTCTAGTTGGCCTATCTACATACTGAGTCAAAAAACCTTCCTGCACACTCTGTACGAAAACTGACCCCTCTAACGAGCTAGAGCTATAGCTATTCCAATCAATATTAGCAAAGTTAAAGTCCCCCATCACAATTACCCTACTACTTTCACTCCTAATCAGAATTGACTTCGCAATCCTTTCCTCAACCTCTCTAGAACTATTAGGAGGTCTGTAAAAGACTCCCAACAGGGTGACCTCTCCTCTCCTGTTTCTAATCTCAGCCCATACTACCTCAACAGACAAGTCCTCATCAAACTTCTTTTCGATCACCGTGATACAGTCTTTGACCAGTAACGCCACTCCTCCCCCCCTTCTACCCCCTTCTCTACTCCGACTAAGGCATTTGTACCCCGGAACCTGCAACATCCATTCCTGTCCCTGCTCTACCCAAGTCTCTGAAATGGCCACAACATCGAAGTTCCAGGTAAATAGAGAAAGATTGTAGACAGTGTAAGAGGGAGGATAGATGGGTGATGGAGAGGGGGAATGCTCAGACGGAAGGTTTGAGATGTGTCTATTTTAATGCTAGGAATCTGGTGAATAAAGTGGATGAGCTTAGAGCGTGGATCGCTGCTTGGAAATGTGATATGTTGGCCATTACAGAGACTTGGATGTCTCAAGGACAGGATTGGATACTTCAGGTGTCAGGTTTCAGATGTTTCTGGAAGGACAGAGAGGGAGGCAAAAGAAGGAGGGGAGTAGCACTATTGACCAGGGATAGTAGAGAATGTGGACACCATGGAGGGATTGTCTACAGAGTCTCTGTGGGTGGACTTTGGAACAGGACAGGGTCAATTACTTTGCTGGGTGTTTTCTACAGGCCACCCAATAGTAACAGGGATGTTGAGGAGCATATAGGGAAACACATCCTGGAGAGATGCAGTAATAACAGAGTTGTCGTGATGGAAGACTTTAATTTCCCAAACATTGATTGGAATATCCCTAGGGTAAGGGGTTTGGATGGGGAGGAGTTTGTTAGGTGTGTTCAGGAGGGTTTCCTGACACAGTTTGTGGATAAGCCTACAAGAGGAGAAGTCGTACTTGGTCTGGTACTGGCTAATGAACCTGGACAGGTGTTGGATCTCTCAGAGGGAGAACAAATTGGGGATGGTGATCATAACTCTATCTCCTTTACACTAGCATTGAGAAAAGATAGGATCAGGCAGGCTAGGAAAGTGTTTATCTAGAGTTAGGGAAAATATGAAGCTATCAGGAAGGAAATTAGACAAGTAAATTGGAAGGAGGTGTTCTCGGGAAAAAGTACCTAAGTAAAGTGGCAGGTTTTCAAGGAATGTTTGTCTAGAGTTCTGCATGACAACGTTTCGATGAGATAGGGAGGTTTTGGTAGGTTACTGGAACAGTGGTGCACAAAAGTTGTAATGAACCTAGTCAAAAAGAAAAGTAAAGCATACAAAAGGTTCAGAGAGCTAGGACATGTTAGGGATCTATACGGCTTATAGGAAGGAACTTAAGAAGGAAATTAGGAGAGCCAGAAGGGGCCATGAGAAGGACTTGGCATGTAAGATTAAGAAAAACCCTAAGGCATTCTACAAATATGTAAAGAATAAAAGGATGAAATGTGAACTGATAGGAACTATAAAATGTGAAGGTCGGAAAGTTTGTACAGAACCAGTAGAATTAGCAGAGGTACTTAATGAATACTTTACCTCAGTATTCACGGTTGAAAAAGATCTGGATAGTTATACTGCAGGCTTGCAGAAAACTGAAAAGATTGAGTACGTGGTCATTAAGAAAGAGATTGTGTTGGAAGTTTTGAATAGCAACAAGATAGATAAATCGCCGGGTCTGGATGGGATGTACCCAGTTTACTGTGGGACACGAGGGAAGTGATTGCAGAGCCTCTGGCGATGATCTTTGCATCATTGATGGAGATGGGAGACGTTCTGGAGGATTGCGGATGTGGCTCCTATATTCAAGAAAGAGAATAGGGAGAGCCCAGGAAATTACTGACCAGTGAGTCTGACCTTAGTGGTTGATAAGTTGATGGAGAGGATTCTGAGGGACAGGATTTATGAACATTTAGAGAAGTTTAGTATGCTCAATAGTAGTCAGCACAGCTTTGTCAAAGGCAGATCGTGCCTTACGAACCTAGTTGAGTTCTTTGAAAATGTGACTGAATACATTGACGAAGGAAGAGCGGTGAATGTGGTTTATATGGACTTCAGCGAGATGTTTGATAAGGTCCCCCATGCAAGACTTCTTAAGAAACTGAGAGGGCATGGGATCCAAGGGGCTGTTGCTTTGTGCATCCAGAACTGGCTTGCCCGCAGAAGACAGAGAGTGGTTGTAGATGGGTCTTTTTCTGCATGGAGGTCGGTCACCAGTGGAGTACCCCAGGGATATGTTCTAGGACCCTTGCTCTTTATAATTTTCATAAAAGACCTGGATGAGGAAGTGGACGGATGGGTTAGTAAGTTTGCTGATGACACAAAGGTTGATGGTGTTGTGGATAATTTGGAGGGATGTCAAAAGTTGCAGCATGACGTAGATAGGATGCAAGGCTGGGCTGAGAAGTGGCAGATGGACTTTAACCTGGATAAATGTGTAGTGGTCCACTTTGGCAGGTCCAATGGGATGAAGGAATATAATATTAAGGGTAAGACTCTTAGCAGCGTAGAGGATCAGAAAGATCTTGGGGTCCGGGTCCATAGGACTCTCAAATCGGCCTCGCAGGTAGGGGATGTGGTTAAGAAGGTGTATGGTGTACTGGCCTTCATTAATCGAGGGATTGAGTTTAGGAGTTGGAAGATAATGTTGCAGCTTTATAAGACCTTAGTCAGACCTCTTGGAATACTGTGCTCAGTTCTGCTCGCCTCATTAGAGGAACAATGTGGATTGAAAGGGTGCATAGGAGATTTAGAAGGATATTGCCTGGATTGGGGGGCATGCCTTATGAGAATAGGTTGAGGGAGTTCCATCTTTTCTCCTTAGACAGACAAAGGATGAGAGGTGACCTGATAGAAACATATAAGATATTGAAGGTATAGATTGGGTGGATTCTCAGAAGCTATTTCCCAGGGCTGGAATGGTTGCTACGAGAGGACACAGATTGAAGGTGCTGGGGAGTAGGTACAGAGGAGATAGAACATAGAACATAGAACATTACAGCACAGAACAGGCCCTTCGGCCTTCGATGTTGCGCCGACCAATATAAAAAGCAATGCCCCTCCAAACTAAACCATTCCCTTCTCTTCCATATACTTTCAACTAACCTCTTAAACGCCACCAAACTTGGCGCATCTACAACTGCCGCAGGCAGGGCATTCCATACCCTAACCACCCTCTGGTAAAGAACCTACCTCTGACATCCGTCCTATAACTACCACCCCTTAATTTAAAGCTATGTCCCCTCGTGCTAGCTTTCTCCATCCTAGGAAAAAGGCTATCCCTGTCCACCCTATCTAAACCTCTAATCATCTTATATGTTTCAATAAGATCCCCTCTTAGCCGCCTCCTTTCTAACGAAAACAACCTCAAATCCTTCAACCTCTCTTCATAGGACCTGCCCTCCATACCAGGCAAATCCTGGTAAACCTCCTCTGTACCCTCTCCAATGCCTCCACATCTTTCTTATAATGCGGGGATCAGAACTGCACACAATACTCCAAGTGCGGCCGCACTAGAGTTTTGTACAGTTGCAACATGACATTGCGGCTCCGAAATTCAATCCCCTGCAGCTCCGAAATTCAATCCCCAAAGATGTCAAAGGTACTTTTTTCACTCAGAGGTGATGGGTGAATGGAATCGGCTGCCGTCAGTGGTGGTGAAGGCAAACTCGCTGGAGTCTTTCAAGAGACTTCTGGATGAGTACATGGAAGTTAGTAGAATTGAGGGCTATAGGTAAGTATGGATATCATCATCACAACTTGTGGGCCAAAGGGCCTGTTTGTGCTGTAGTTTTTCTATGTTCTATCTCCTAATAGGTACAGATATGATGCAATTTATGGACTGAAGGGCTTGTTTGTGCTGTAGTTTTTCTGATTTGAGTATACAGAATGGCTGCTTTTCTCTATAATATACACAGGGACTGCTATTTTCAATGTTATCCACAGTAGTTGCATTTCTCTACAATATGCACAGGGTTTCTTATTCTGTATTATATACACTTGGACTGCTATTCTCCACCAAAGATGCAGGGCCCGCTATTCTCCAACAATATACACAGGTTCTCTTATTCTCCGTAATATACACAGGGGCTGCTATTCTCTATAATATATACAGGGATTGCTATTCTCTATAATATATACAGGGATTGCTATTCTCTATAATATATACAGGGATTGCTATTCTCTATAATATACACAGGGACTGCTGTTCTCTATAATACATGATGTAGAGATGCCGGCGTTGGACTGGGGTAAACTCAGTAAAGTTTTACAACACCAATTTTAAATCCAACCAATTTATTTGATAGTAAATTCGCGAGCTTTCGACTTTATAGTTTTCGTCAGGCAAATGCAGTGTTCTGGTCTGCAATAGCACTCATATCCACACAGACAGTTACAGATTCCTGATTAGAATGCGAATCCTTACATCTAACCTGCTATTCAAGTGTTAAAGTGGCTAACAATGTGTGTGAAGGGAATCCTGAGCATTGTTTAGAGAATTGTGTATTTTCTCCAGACAGCACAGTAAGTGAGGTTTTTTGCTAACCCAGGCAAGTTACGGGCGTTACAGATAGTGTGTCATGAAGCCAAGATCCCTATTAAGACCGTCCTCATGTGTGCGGAACTTGGCTATCAGTCTCTGCTCAGCAACTCTGCGCTGTCGTGTGTCACGAAGGCCCCCTTGAAGAACATTTACCCGCAGGTCGGAGGCCGAATGCCCATGACTGCTGAAGGGTTCGCCCACAGGAAGGGAACTGTTTTGCCTGGTGATTGTTGAGCGATGCTCATTCATCCGCTGTCGTAGTGTCTGCATGGTCTCCCCAATGTACCATGCTTCGGAACATCCTTTCTTGCAACGTATTAGGTAGACAACGTTGGTCGAGTTGCAAGAGTATGTACCGTGTACCTGGTGAATGGTATCCTCACGTTTGATGATGTCGTCCATGTCTATGATCTGGCATGTCTTGCAGAGGTTGCTGTGGCAGGGTTGTGTGGTATTGTGGTCACTGTTCTCATGAAGGTTGGGTAGTTTGCTGCGAACAATGATCTGTTTGAGGTTGTGTGGTTGTCTGAAAGCAAGAAGTGGGGGGTGGGGATGGCCCTAGTGAGATGTTCATCGTTATCAATGACATGTTGAAGAAGATGTCGTAGCTTCTCCACTCCGGGGAAGCACTGAACAACAAAGGGTACTCTGTCCACCGTGTCCCGTGTTCGTCTTCTGAGGAGATCAGTGCGGTTTATCGCTGTGACACGTCAGAACTGTCGATTGATGAGTCGAACGCCATATCCTGTTCTCACAAGGGCATCCTTCAGCGTCTGGAGATGTCTGTCATGATCCTCCTCATCTGAGCAAATTCTGTGTATACAGAGGGCTTGTCCATAGGGAATGGCTTCTTTAACGTGTCTAGGGTGGAAGCTGGAGAAGTGGAGCATTGTGAGTTTGTCTGTCGGTTTTCGGTACAGTGAGGTGCTGAGGTGACCGTCCTTGATGGAGATGCGTGTGTCCAAGAATGCAACTGATTCTGGAGAATAGTCCATGGTGAGTCTGATGGTGGGATGGAACTTGTTGATATCATCACACAGTTATTTCAATGATTGTTCACCATGAGTCCAAAGGAAAAAGACGTCATCAATGTATCTAGTATATAGTATGTATCTAGTATATAATGCTAGCACGAGGGGACACAGCTTTAAATGCTAGCACGAGGGGACACAGCTTTAAATTAAGGGGTATGAGTTATAGGACGGATATCAGAGGTAGGTTCTTTACTCAAAGAGTGATTAGGGAGTGGAATGCCCTGCCTGCAGCTGTTGTAGATGCGCCAAGTTTGGTGGCGTTTAAGAGGTAATTGATAAGTATATGGAAGAGAAGGGAATGGTTTAGTTTGGAGGGGCATTGCTTTTTATTTTGGTCGGCACAACATCGAAGGCCGAAGGGCCTGTTCTGTGCTGTATTGTTCTATAACCTTGGTTGAAGATCTCGTTTGGTGAAGAAGTCTTGTTCGAACCAGCATGAAGATGTTGGCATACTGAGGTGCAAATTTGGTCCCCATGGCTGTTCCATGTGTCTGGATGAAAAGCTGATTGTTGAAGGTGAAGACATTGTGGTCCAAGATGAAGCGGATGAGTTGTAAAATTGCATCTGGAAACTGACTGTTGTTGGCATGGAGTACTGAGCAGTTGCAGCAATACCATCGTCGTGGGGGATGTTGGTGTAGAGCGCCGAGACATCCATTGTGACAAGGAGTGTCCCTGGTTCTACTGCTCCATGTGTGCTGAGTTTCTGTAAGAAGTCCGTAGTGTCAAGACAAAAGCTGGGGGTTCTTTGTACAATGGATTTCAGGATGCCCTCGATATAGCCGGAGAGGTTCTCACACAGGGTCCCATTGCCCGATACGATGGGACGGCCAGGTATGTTTGCCTTGTGTATCTTTGGTGTTGTAAAACTTTACTGAGTTTACTCCAGTCCAACGCCGGCATCTCTACATCATGACTACTATCGACACCGCATACTGCCGGATCCAAGTGGAGAGGATCTCCAAGAGGATTGCACATATCGACACAGACATCAAGTTTCTACAGAGATGCAAGCAAGCAGACAGGATACCAAAGGGACTACAGATCACGAACCCACTCAGGTCAACCTATAACACAGACTACGCTGAGAGGCTTTGCCATCGCACCTCTCTCACACTCCTCAATCACCTCATACACTAGCTCTATAGCAAATGCCGCATCCTGGAAAGTAAAATGGAATACATATTCTCAACTTGCGCTCAGGACGCAGATCAGCTGCGAAACTTTGCCAAGCAGATGAGACAAAGAAACTACACCATTTACACGCACAACAAGAACAGGAAACTTGAAAAACTCTGCATCACCACCAGCAACAACCAAACCTCCCTTGGCACCACAGTACAAAACAACACTACCGCAGGGAGGTCCATTGTTAACCTGTCGGACTACACACTTCAATCAGAGGAAATCGAAGTTCTCAGCCGAGCGCTCAATTTCTGTCCCACCACCAAATGGACCCCATCAGTCTTGCAGCGGACACAGAGGAATTCATCAGGCGAATGAGGCTGCGTGAGTTCTTCCACAAACCCCAAGTGGCCAATAGCGGACTCAATGAGATAGCTAATGAACCAGAACAGCCGACAGGGGGATCCGCAGTGCAGCAACCAAAGAGGAATCAATCCAATTGGACTCCTCCAGAAGGCCGCTGTCCCCGACTGGACATGTATGCCCAAGCCATCAGGAGGTGTGTGAACACCAGATTCATCAACCGCACTTACAAGACAGTCCCGAACATTACCCAAGCACAAAGCAAGGCCATCCGTGCTCTCAAGACCAACCGCAACATTGTCATCAAACCAGCAGACAAAGGAGACGCCACCGTCATACTGAACAGAACGGACTACTGTGAAGAAGTGTACCGACAACTAAACAATGTGAAACACTACAGACAGTTACCAGCAGATCCGACCAAAGAACACACTCGTCAACTCCACACTCTGATCAAAACCTTTGATCCGGACCTTCAGAACACCCTCCGGGCTCTCATTCCACGTACTCCCCGCATTGGAGATCTCTACTGCCTCCCAAAGATACACAAGGCAAACATACCCGGCCGTCCCATCGTATCAGGCAATGGGACCCTGCGTGAGAACCTCTCCGGCTATATCGAGGGCATCCTGAAACCCATTGTACAAAGAACCCCAAGCTTTTGTCTTGACACTACGGACTTCCTACAGAAACTCAGCACACATGGAGCAGTAGAACCAGGGACACTCCTTGTCACAATGGATGTCTCGGCGCTCTACACCAACATCCCCCACGACAATGGTATTGCTGCAACTGCCTCAGTACTCAATGCCAACAACTGTCAGTTTCCGGATGCAATTTTACAACTCATCCGCTTCATCTTGGACCACAATGTCTTCACCTTCAACAATCAGCTTTTCATCCAGACACACTGAACAGCCATGGGGACCAAATTTGCACCTCAGTATGCCAACATCTTCATGCACAGGTTCGAACAAGACTTCTTCACCACACGAGATCTTCAACCAAGGTTATATACTAGATACATTGATGACATCTTTTTCCTTTGGACTCATGGTGAACAATCATTGAAACAACTGTATGATGATATCAACAAGTTCCATCCCACCATCAGACTCACCATGGACTATTCTCCAGAATCAGTTGCATTCTTGGACACACGCATCTCCATCAAGGACGGTCACCTCAGCACCTCACTGTACCGCAAACCGACAGACAACCTCACAATGCTCCACTTCTCCAGCTTCCACCCTAGACACGTTAAAGAAGCCATTCCCTATGGACAAGCCCTCCGTATACACAGAATTTGCTTAGATGAGGAGGATCGTGACAGACACCTCCAGACGCTGAAGGATGCACTCGTGAGAACAGGATATGGCGTTCGACTCATCAATCGACAGTTCCAACGTGCCACAGCGATAAATTGCACTACCTCCTCAGAAGACGAACACGGGACACGGTGGACAGACTACCCTTTGTTGTCCAGTACTTCCCCGGAGCGGAGAAGCTATGACATCTTCTCCGGAGTCTTCAACATGTCATTGATGACGATGAACATCTTGCTAGGGCCATTCCCACCCCCCTACTTCTTGCTTTCAGACAACCACACAACCTCAAACAGATCATTGTTCGCAGCAAACTACCCAACCTTCAGGAGAACAGTGACCACAATACCACACAACCCTGCCACAGCAACCTCTGCAAGACATGCCAGATCATAGACATGGACGACATCATCAAACGTGAGGATACCATTCACCAGGTACATGGTACATACTCTTGCAACTCGGCCAACGTTGTCTACCTAATACGTTGCAAGAAAGGATGTCCCGAAGCATGGTACATTGGGGAGACCATGCAGACACTACGACAGCGGATGAATGAGCATCGCTCAACAATCACCAGGCAAAACAGTTCCCTTCCTGTGGGCGAACACTTCAGCAGTCATGGGCATTCGGCCTCCGACCTGCGGGTAAATGTTCTTCAAGGGGGCTTTCGTGACACACGACAGCGCAGAGTCGCTGAGCAGAGACTGATAGCCAAGTTCCGCACACATGAGGACGGTCTTAACAGGGATCTTGGCTTCATGACACACTATCTGTAACCCCCGTAACTTGCCTGGGTTAGCAAAAAACCTCACTTACTGTGCTGTCTGGAGAAAATACACAATTCTCTAACCAATGCTCAGGATTCCCTTCACACACATTGTTAGCCACTTTAACACTTGAATAGCAGGTTAGATGTAAGGATTCGCATTCTAATCAGGAATCTGTAACTGTCTGTGTGGATATGAGTGCTATTGCAGACCAGAACACCAATTAGCAACACCAATTTTTAATCCAACCGATTTATTTGATAGTAAAATTGCGAGCTTTCAACACTCTGTGTCTTCCTCAGGCAAATGCAGTGTTCTGGTCTGCAATAGCACACATCAGCACAGACAGTCAGAGATTGCTGATTAGAATGCGAATCCTTACATCTAACCTGCTATTCAAGTGTTAAAGTGGCTAACAATGTGTGTGAAGGGAATCCTGAGCATTGGTTAGAGAATTGTGTATTTTCTCCAGACAGCACAGTAAGTGAGGTTTTTTTTACAGGTTAGATGTAAGGATTCGCATTCTAATCAGCAATCTCTGACTGTCTGTGCTGATGTGTGGTATTGCAGACCAGAACACTGCATTTGCCTGAGGAAGACACAGAGTGTTGAAAGCGCGCAATTTTACTATCAAATAAATTTGTTGGATTAAAAATTGGTGTTGCTAAATTCTTACTGAGTTCTTACCACCCCAATCCAACGCCGGCTTCTTTACATCATTCTCTATAATATACACAGGGACTGCTATTCTCTATAATATACACAGGGATTGCTATTCTGTATAATATACACAGGGATTGCTATTCTCTATAATATACACAGGGGCTGCTATTCTCTATAATATACACAGGGGCTGCTATTCTCTATAATATACACAGGGGCTGCTATTCTCTACAATATACACAGGGGCTGCTATTCTCTACAATATACACAGGGGCTGCTATTCTCTATAATATATACAGAGATATGTATTGTCTCCAGAAAGGGCAGTTCGTGAGATTTTGCAAGTCCAGGCTCATCATGGGGGTTACAGATAGTGTGACATGAACCCAAGATCCCCTTTGAGGCCGTCCTCATGTGTGTGGAACTTAACTATCAATTTTGCTCAGCGACTCTGTGCTGTTGTACATCATGAAGGCTGCCTTGGAGAATGTTTACCCAAAGATCAGAGACCGAATGCCCATGACCGCTGAAGTGTTCCCCAACAGGAAGAGAACAGTCTTACCTGATGATTGTTGAGCAGTATTTGTTCATCTGTTGTCGCAGCATCTGCATGGTCTCCCCAATGTAACAGGCCTCGGGACATCCTTTCCTGCAGCACATCAGGTAGACAATGTTGGCCGAGTTGCAAGAGTATGTACCGTGTACCTGGTGGATGGTATTCTCATGTGAGATGATGTCATCCATGTTGATGATCTGGCATGTCTTGCAGAGGTTGCTGTGGCAGGGTTGTGTGGTGTCATAGTTACTGTTCCCCTAAAAGCTGGGTAGTTTGTTGTGGACAAAGGTCTGTTTGAGGTTATGCAGTTGCTTGAAGGCAAGAAGTGGGGATGTGGGATGGTCTTGGCGAGATGTTCATCTTCATCAATGACGTATTGAAGGTTCCAGAGAAGATGTCGTAGCTTCTCCGCTCTGGGGAAGTACTGGACGACAAAGCCTACTCTGACCACCATATCCCGTGTTTGTCTTCTGAGGAGGTCAGTTCAGTTTTTCACTGTGGCACATCAGAATTATCAATCAATGAGTCATGCACCATATCCTGTTCTTATGAGGGCATCTTTCAGCATCTGGAGGTGTCTGTTGCGATCCTCTTTATCTGAGCAGATCCTGTGATATGGAAGGTTTGTCCGTAAGGGATGGCTTCTTTAACGTGTTTAGGGTGGAAGCCGGGGAAGTGGAGCATCGTGAGGTTATCTGTAGGCTTGCAGTACAGTGAGGTGCTGAGGTGACCATTCTTAATAGAGATGCATGTATCCAAGAATGCAACCAATTCCGGAGATTAGTCCATGGTGAGTCTGATGATGGGATAGAACTTGTTGACGTCATCATGTAGTTGTTTCAGTGATAGTTTCTTCCTTTGGACTCATGGTGAACAGTCATCGATGTATCTGGTGTATAGCATCAGTTGAAGGTTCTGTGCGGTGAAGAAGTCTTGTTCAAACCTATGCATGAAGATGTTAGCATATTGAGATGTAAATTTGGTCCCCATGGCAGTTCCGTGTGTCTAGATGAAGAACTGGTTGTTGAAGGTGAAGACATTGTGGTCTTGGGATAAAGTGAATGAATTGTAAAATTGCATTTGGAAACTGGCATTTGTTGGTATTGAATACTGAGGCAGTTGCAGCAATGCCATCGACGCTGCAGGGAAGGATGTCCCAAGGTATGGAACGCTGGGGAGACCATGCAGACGCTAAGACAATGGATGAATGAATACTGTTCAACAACCACCAGGGAAGACTGTTCTCTTCCTGTTGGGGAACACTTCACCGGTCACAGGCATTGGCCTCTGATTTTCGGGTAAGTGTTCTTCAAGGCGGCCTTCATCATACATGACAGCGCAGAGTCGCTGAGCAGAGACTGATAGCCAAGTTCTACACACGTGAGGACAGTCTCAACTGGGATCTTGGGTTCATGTCACATTATCTGTAACCCCCATGACATGCCTGGACTTGCAAAATCTCACTAATTACCCTGAATGGAGACAATAGGCCAGTGAGTCTTACTTCTGTTGTGGGCAAGGTATTGGAGAGAATTATTAGGGATAGGATTTATAGTTATTTAGAGAGAAATGAATTGATTGGGGATAGTCAGCATGGTTTCGTGAAGGGTAGGTCATGCCTTACTAACCTCATTGAGTTTTTTGAGAAAGTGACCAAAGAGGTGGATGGGGGTAAGGCGGTTGATGTAGTATATATGGACTTTAGTAAGGCGTTTGATAAGGTGGCCCATGGAAGACTTCTACAGAAAATGCAGATGTGTGGAATAGAGGGTGATTTAGCTAATTGGATTAGGAATTGGCTGGCAGATAGAAGACAGAGGGTGGTGGTTGATGGGAGATATTCATCGTGGAGTTCGGTGACAAGTGGTGTGCCTCAGGGGTCTGTTTTGGGGCCCCTGCTGTTTGTAATTTTTATAAATGATCTGGATGAGGGTATTGAGGAATGGATCAGTAAATTTGCAGATGACACTAAAGTCGGTGGAGTGGTAGATAGTGAAGACGGGTGTTATAGTTTACAGAGTGACTTGGACAAGTTGCAGAGCTGGGCCGAGAGGTGGCAAATGGAGTTTAATGTGGAAAAGTGTGAGGTAATGCACTTTGGCAGGAACAATAAATGTGTAGAGTATAGGGCTAATGGTAGGGCTCTTAATAGTGTTGAGGAACAGAAGGATCTTGGTGTATGTGTCAATAGATCCCTGAAAGTAGGCAGTCAAGTGGATAAAGTTGTTAAGAAGGCATATGGAGTCTTAGCTTTTATTGGTAGGGGGATTGAATTTAGGAGCCGCAGCATCATGTTGCAACTGTACAAAACTCTAGTGCGGCCGCACTTGGAGTATTGTGTGCAGTTCTGGTCCCCACATTATAAGAAAGATGTGGAGGCATTGGAGAGGGTACAGAGGAGGTTTACCAGGATGTTGCCTGGTATGGAGGGCAGGTCCTATGAAGAGAGGTTGAAGGATTTGAGGTTGTTTTCGTTAGAAAGGAGGCGGCTAAGAGGGGATCTTATTGAAGCATATAAGATGATTAGAGGTTTAGATAGGGTGGACAGTGATAGCCTTTTTCCTAGGATGGAGAAAGCTAGCACGAGGGGACACAGCTTTAAATTAAGGGGTATGAGTTATAGGACGGATATCAGAGGTAGGTTCTTTACTCAAAGAGTGATTAGGGAGTGGAATGCCCTGCCTGCAGCTGTTGTAGATGCGCCAAGTTTGGTGGCGTTTAAGAGGTTAATTGATAAGTATATGGAAGAGAAGGGAATGGTTTAGTTTGGAGGGGCATTGCTTTTTATTTTGGTCGGCACAACATCGAAGGCCGAAGGGCCTGTTCTGTGCTGTATTGTTCTATGTTCTATGTTCTATATACGCAGAGGGGCTGCTATTCTCTACGATATATGCAGAGGGGCTGCTATTCTCTACGATATACGCAGAGGGGCTGCTATTCTCTACGATATACGCAGAGGGGCTGCTATTCTCTACGATATACGCAGAGGGGCTGCTATTCTCTACGATATACGCAGAGGGGCTGCTATTCTCTACGATATACGCAGAGGGACTGCTATTCTCTACGATATACGCAGAGGGGCTGCTATTCTCTACGATATACGCAGAGGGGCTGCTATTCTCTACAATATGCAGGGGGGCTGCTATTCTCTACAATATGCAGAGGCGCTGCTATTCTCTACAATATGCAGAGGCGCTGCTATTCTCTACAATATGCAGAGGCGCTGCTATTCTCTACAATATGCAGAGGCGCTGCTATTCTCTACAATATGCAGAGGCGCTGCTATTCTCTACAATATGCAGAGGCGCTGCTATTCTCTACAATATGCAGGGGGTGCTATTCTCTACAATATGCAGGGGGGCTGCTATTCTCTACAATATGCAGGGGGGCTGCTATTCTACAATATGCAGGGGGCTATTCTCTACAATATGCAGGGGGGCTGCTATTCTCTACAATATGCAGAGGGGCTGCTATTCTCTACAATATGCAGGGGGGCTGCTATTCTCTACAATATGCAGAGGGGCTGCTATTCTCTACAATATGCAGAGGGGCTGCTATTCTCTACAATATGCAGAGGGGCTGCTATTCTCTACAATATGCAGAGGGGCTGCTATTCTCTACAATATGCAGAGGGGCTGCTATTCTCTACAATATGCAGAGGGGCTGCTATTCTCTCCAATATACAGAGGGGCTGCTATTCTCTCCAATATACAGAGGGGCTGCTATTCTCTCCAATATACAGAGGGGCTGCTATTCTCTACAATATACAGAGGGGCTGCTATTCTCTACAATATACAGAGGGGCTGCTATTCTCTACAATATATACAGGGAGTGGTACATACAGAGGGGCTGCTATTCTCTACAATATGCAGAGGCGCTGCTATTCTCTACAATATGCAGAGGCGCTGCTATTCTCTACAATATGCAGAGGCGCTGCTATTCTCTACAATATGCAGAGGCGCTGCTATTCTCTACAATATGCAGAGGCGCTGATATTCTCTACAATATGCAGAGGCGCTGCTATTCTCTACAATATTTTCTCTGGCAATGGGACCCTGTGTGAGAACCTCTCCGGCTATATCGAGGGCATCCTGAAACCCATTGTACAAAGAACCCCAAGCTTTTGTCTTGACACTAC
>JAGIQG010000040.1:1178074-1315722 GCA_024679065.1 Sphyrna mokarran | reverse complement strand
GGACTTCCTACAGAAACTCAGCACACATGGAGCAGTAGAACCAGGGACACTCCTTGTCACAATGGATGTCTCGGCGCTCTACACCAACATCCCCCACGACGATGGTATTGCTGCAACTGCCTCAGTACTCAATGCCAACAACTGCCAGTTTCCGGATGCAATTTTACAACTCATCCGCTTCATCTTGGACCACAATGTCTTCACCTTCAACAATCAGCTTTTCATCCAGACACACGGAACAGCCATGGGGACCAAATTTGCACCTCAGTATGCCAACATCTTCATGCACAGGTTCGAACAAGACTTCTTCACCACACGAGATCTTCAACCAAGGTTATATACTAGATACATTGATGACATCTTTTTCCTTTGGACTCATGGTGAACAATCATTGAAACAACTGTATGATGATATCAACAAGTTCCATCCCACCATCAGACTCACCATGGACTATTCTCCAGAATCAGTTGCATTCTTGGACACACGCATCTCCATCAAGGACGGTCACCTCAGCACCTCACTGTACCGAAAACCGACAGACAACCTCACAATGCTCCACTTCTCCAGCTTCCACCCTAGACACGTTAAAGAAGCCATTCCCTATGGACAAGCCCTCCGTATACACAGAATTTGCTCAGATGAGGAGGATCGTGACAGACACCTCCAGACACTGAAGGATGCACTCGTGAGAACAGGATATGGCGCTCGACTCATCGATCGACAGTTCCAACGTGCCACAACGATAAACCGCACTGATCTCCTCAGAAGACGAACACGGGACACGGTGGACAGAGTACCCTTTGTTGTCCAGTACTTCCCCGGAGCGGAGAAGCTACGACATCTTCTCCGGAGTCTTCAACATATCATTGATGACGATGAACATCTCGCTAGGGCCATCCCCACCCCCCCACTTCTTGCTTTCAGACAACCGCACAACCTCAAACAGATCATTGTTCGCAGCAAACTACCCAACCTTCAGGAGAACAGTGACCACAATACCACACAACCCTGCCACAGCAACCTCTGCAAGACATGCCAGATCATAGACATGGACGACATCATCAAACGTGAGGATACCATTCACCAGGTGCACGGTACATACTCTTGCAACTCGGCCAACGTTGTCTACCTAATACGTTGCAAGAAAGGATGTCCCGAAGCATGGTATATTGGGGAGACCATGCAAACACTACGACAGCGGATGAATGAGCATCGCTCAACAATCACCAGGCAAAACAGTTCCCTTCCTGTGGGTGAACACTTCAGCAGTCATGGGCATTCGGCCTCCGACCTGCGGGTAAATGTTCTTCAAGGGGGCTTTCGTGATACACGACAGCGCAGAGTCGCTGAACAGAGACTGATAGCCAAGCTCCGCACACATGAGGACGGTCTTAACAGGGATCTTGGCTTCATGACACACTATCTGTAACCCCCGTAACTTGCCTGGGTTAGCAAAAAACCTCACTTACTGTGCTGTCTGGAGAAAATACACAACTCTCTAACAATGCTCAGGATCCCCTTCACACACATTGTTAGCCACTTTAACACTTGAATAGCAGGTTAGATGTAAGGATTCGCATTCTAATCAGCAATCTCTGACTGTCTGTGCTGATGTGTGCTATTGCAGACCAGAACACTGCACTTGCCTGATGAAGACACGGGAGTGTTGAAAGCTCGCTTTTTACTATCAAATAAATCGGTTGGATTAATAATTGGTGTTGCTAAATTCTTACTGAGTCTAATCTCTACAATATGCAGAGGCGCTGCTATTCTCTACAATATGCAGAGGCGCTGCTATTCTCTACAATATGCAGAGGCGCTGCTATTCTCTACAATATGCAGAGGCGCTGCTATTCTCTACAATATGCAGAGGCGCTGCTATTCTCTACAATATGCAGGGGGGCTGCTATTCTCTACAATATGCAGGGGGGCTGCTATTCTCTACAATATGCAGGGGGGCTGCTATTCTCTACAATATGCAGGGGGGCTGCTATTCTCTACAATATGCAGAGGGGCTGCTATTCTCTACAATATGCAGAAGGGCTGCTATTCTCTACAATAAACAGAGGGGCTGCTATTCTCTACAATATGCGTCTATTCTCTACAATATGCAGAGGGGCTGCTATTCTCTACAATATACAGAGGGGCTGCTATTCTCTACAATATACAGAGGGGCTGCTATTCTCTACAATATACAGAGGGGCTGCTATTCTCTATAATATACACAGAAGTGCTGCTATTCTCTACAATATACACAGAGGGGCTGCTATTCTCTCCAATATACAGAGGGGCTGCTATTCTCTCCAATATACAGAGGGGCTGCTATTCTCTCCAATATACAGAGGGGCTGCTATTCTCTCCAATATACAGAGGGGCTGCTATTCTCTCCAATATACAGAGGGGCTGCTATTCTCTCAATATACAGAGGGGCTGCTATTCTCACATATACAGAGGGGCTGCTATTCTCTCCAATATACAGAGGGGCTGCTATTCTCTCCAATATACAGAGGGGCTGCTATTCTCTACAATATACAGAGGGGCTGCTATTCTCTACAATATACAGAGGGGCTGCTATTCTCTACAATATACAGAGGGGCTGCTATTCTTTATAATATACACAGGGGCTGCTATTCTCTATAATATACACAGGGGCTGCTATTCTCTATAATATACACAGGGGGGCTGTGAAAGCTTTGGAGAGGGTACAGAAAAGACTTAGCAGCATGTTGCCTGGTATGGACGGCATCAGTTATGAGGAGAGATTAGAGAAACCTGGTTTGTCTACAATATACTCTACAATACACAGAGGGGCTGCTATTCTCTACAATATACACAGAGGGGCTGCTATTCTCTACAATATACACAGAGGGGCTGCTATTCTCTACAATATACACAGAGGGGCTGCTATTCTCTACAATATACAGAGGGGCTGCTATTCTCTACAATATACACAGACGGGCTGCTATTCTCTACAATATACACAGACGGGCTGCTATTCTCTACAATATACAGAGGGGCTGCTATTCTCTACAATATACAGAACGATGCTATTCTCTACAATATATACAGAGATGCTGCTATTCTCTATAATATACAGAGGGGCTGCTATTCTCTATAATATACACAGAGGGGCTGCTATTCTCTACAATATACACAGAGGGGCTGCTATTCTCTGCAATATACAGATGGGATGCTATTCTCTACAATATACAGAGGGGCTGCTATTCTCTACAATATACAGAGGGATTGCTATTCTCTACAATATATACAGGGAGTGGTATCCTCTATAAAATACATAGATGCTACTATTCTCTATAATATCGACAAGGATTGCTATTCTCTAAAATATATACAGGGACTGCTATTCTCTGTAATATCGACACGGGCTGCTATTCTCCATAATATCGACAGGGGTTGCAAAGTCTATAATATACCCAGAGACTGGTATCCTCTATAATATACACAAGGACTGCTTTTCTCTATAATATACACAGGGACTACTATTCTCTGTAATATTCACAGGGATTGCTATCCTCTATAATTTACACAGCGGCTGCTATCCTCTACAATATACACAGGGGCTGCTATTCTTTATAATATTCATAGGGGCTGCTATTCTCTATGATATACACAGGGGCTGCTATTCTCTATAATATACACAGGGGGGCTGCTATTCTCTATAATATACACAGAGGGGCTGCTATTCTCTACAATATACACAGAGGGGCTGCTATTCTCTGCAATATACAGCGGGGATGCTATTCTCTACAATATACAGAGGGGCTGCTATTCTCTACAGTATACAGAGAGATTGCTATTCTCTACAATATATACAGGGAGTGGTATCCTCTATAACATACATAGATGCTACTATTCTCTATAATATCGACAAGGATTGCTATTCTCTAAAATATATACAGGGACTGCTATTCTCTGTAATATCGACACGGGCTGCTATTCTCTAAAATATATACAGGGGCTGCTATTCTTTATAATATTCACAGGGGCTGCTATTCTTTATAATATTCACAGGGGCTGCTATTCTTTATAATATACACAGGGGCTGCTATTCTTTATAATATTCACAGGGGCTGCTATTCTCTATGATATTCACAGGGGCTGCTATTCTCTATGATATTCACAGGGGCTGCTATTCTCTATGATATTCACAGGGGCTGCTATTCTCTATGATATTCACAGGGGCTGCTATTCTCTATGATATTCACAGGGGCTGCTATTCTCTATGATATACACAGGGGCTGCTATTCTCTATGATATTCACAGGGGCTGCTATTCTCTATGATATACACAGAGGCTGCTATTCTCTATGATATTCACAGGGGCTGCTATTCTCTATGATATACACAGGGGCTGCTATTCTCTATGATATTCACAGGGGCTGCTATTCTCTATGATATACACAGGGGCTGCTATTCTTTATAATATACACAGGGGCTGATTCTCTATGATATACACAGGGCTGCTATTCTCTACAAT
The DNA here is from genome assembly GCA_024679065.1 of Sphyrna mokarran. NCBI lineage: Eukaryota > Metazoa > Chordata > Chondrichthyes > Carcharhiniformes > Carcharhinidae > Sphyrna > Sphyrna mokarran. The sequence goes on along the minus strand of JAGIQG010000040.1, from coordinate 1,311,225 downwards.
ATACACAGAGGGCTGCTATTCTCTATAATATACAGAGGGGCTGCTATTCTCTACAATATACAGAGGGGCTGCTATTCTCTACAATATACAGAGGGGCTGCTATTCTCTACAATATACACAGAGGGGCTGCTATTCTTTATGATATTCACAGGGGCTGCTATTCTCTACGATATACAGAGGGGCTGCTATTCTCTATGATATTCACAGGGGCTGCTATTCTCTATGATATACACAGAGGCTGCTATTCTCTATGATATTCACAGGGGCTGCTATTCTCTATGATATTCACAGGGGCTGCTATTCTTTATAATATACACAGGGGCTGCTATTCTCTATGATATTCACAGGGGCTGCTATTCTCTATGATATACACAGAGGCTGCTATTCTCTATGATATTCACAGGGGCTGCTATTCTCTATGATATTCACAGGGGCTGCTATTCTCTATGATATTCACAGGGGCTGCTATTTCTATGATATAGAACAAAGATAATTACAACTCAGAAACATGCCTTTTGCCCTTCCAAGCCTGCACCAACCATGCTATCCATCTAAACTAAAAAACCCCCTATCCTTCCAGTGACAACATCCCTCTATTCCCATCCTATTCATGTATTTTTAATGATGTACCTTAAAAGTTGCTATATATCTGCTTCCATACCCCATCCCCAGCAGTGAGTTCCAGCCACCCATCACGTTCTGTGCAAAAAAAATGCCTCGCATGTTAATCCTATGCCTCCTAGTAATTGACTCTTCCACCTTGGAAAAAAGCTTCTGTCTATCCATTCTCTCCATGTTTCTCATAACTTTGTAAACTTCTATCAATCAGGTCGCCCCTCAATCTCCGTTGTTCCAGTGAGAACAAACCAGGTTTCTCTAATCTCTCCTCATAACTGATGCCGTCCATACCAGGCAACATGCTGCTAAGTCTTTTCTGTACCCTCTCCAAAGCTTTCACAAATAAAGACACTGTTCTCGATAATAATCACAGAGGCTTCTATTTCTGACCTCAGTACCTTTCTGTAGTTGGTCATCCCTTTGATCCAGGGCTTCTCATAGCTCCGGCCAGCTTTGATGGTGGGTTGTGCCAGGGGCTGTGCAGCTCGCTGCTCCCGCTTCTGTTCAGCCTGCATGCGTTCGCGCTCCTTCAGTCGCAGTTGACTCTGCACCAAGGCAAGGTACGTGTTACCTCTTACGACCAGGACTCCCCCCATCCAACCCGAGTCCCATCCCAAAGAGGTTTTACCCCACCCCCTCCTCCCATCTCAGATACCCTCCCCCCTCCCAACCTGGGAAGTATGCCCCATTTCAGGATGCACTTCCAACCTGATGTCCTTCAACCAACCTGTGGCATTACTGTGACAATACTGTGCCTGTTATCACATTTCTTGTCACGAGGTATATCTAGAAGTCAGCTCTGTTTACCTGGTGCCCATTTGTCTGCACCAGGCAGCTCACATGCGGAGGATGCAGGAGAATAATTGATCCTTAGTAATGTGGCCTTTGTTTTAATCTGAGCTAATGCATTTTTGTTTGTTAGGTTTTCCCCCTGGGGTTGCAGGGTAAGGTTTAATTAGGTTGACTGACAAAGGGGAGGAGCTAAGTTAATGTAGAAAAGCATGTTGTTTCTCCTTGGATCTGCAAGGAACAAGATATGTATTTTTCTCTCTCTGCAGTTTGAGTGTCAGAGCACAACTGTCCCTCTTATCACTTCCCAGAAGCGTTCAAGGGCTTGAGGATTGGCAGTACATAAGCCTGTATTGTTTGCTAAGTGATAGTAGAGAGGAATTTAAATCTATGAGGAACATTGCTTAAGTTGGAACTAATGGAGATAGAATAGCAGTTAAGTACTGTATCTTGTCATGTTTAGAACATAGAACAATACAGCACAGAACAGGCCCTTTGGCCTTCGATGTTGTGCCGACCAAAATAAAAAGCAATGCCCCTCCTAACTAAACCATTCCCTTCTCATCCATATACTTATCAACTAAATGTTTAATACTAATGTTTAGTATTTCCTCTGCTAAAAGTTAAGCTAATTCATTTGTTGCACTTAAACTGTATTGTTAAACTAAACTGGTGCTACAGGGTTCAGTCCTTGGACCCCAGTTATTTATAACCTATATTGACAACTTGGATACAGGGATAGAAGGTTCTACAGCCAACTTTGCAGATGACACAAAAATAGATTGGATAGTAAGTTGCAATGAGGAAATAAGAACTCAACAAATGGATATAGATAAGAGAGGAGAATGAACCAAAATGTGATAGATGGAGTGTGAGGTCATGTAGTTTGGTCAGGAAAAAATGAGAAGACGATGTATTATCTAAATGAGGAGAGACTTTGAGGTACTCTGGTGCAGAGGGATCTGGGTGTCCTCTTTCATGTGTCACAGAAATCTAGCAATGCAGATACAGCATATAACATAGAAAGTGAATGGAATGTTGGTATTTATAGCTAAAGGAATAGATTATAAAGATAAGAAAGTGTTGTTGCAACTATACAAGGCATTAGTGAGGCCGCACCTGCAGTATTGTGCACAGTTTTGGTCCCCTTATTTGAGGAAATATGTAGTGGCATTGGAGGCAGTTCAAAGGACGTTCACCAGATTGATTCCAGAGATGAGGGATTTGTCATGGGAAGAGAGATTGAAGGCTTCTACTCTCTGAACTTTAGAAGAATGGGGGGAATTCATGATGATAGAAGGTATGGATAATCGGACGTGGAGCAAATGGTTCCTCTTCTGGGGCAACCTAGGATGAGAGGTCATAGTCTTAGGATGAGGGACAACAAATTTGAAACAGAGCTGAGGAGAAACTACTTCTCCCAAAGAATTGTGAATCTGTGGAATTTGCTACCCCAAAGTATGGTGGTTGCTGAGATAGTGATTAAATTTAGGAAGGAGTTAGACATTTTTAATTGATAACGGGTTGAAGGGCTATGGGAAGAAGGTAGGAAAATGAAGGTAGGAGCATATCGGCCATGATTGAATGGCAGAACGAGCTTGATGGGCCAAGTGGTCTAACTCTGTTCCTATATCTTATGAACTTATAAAAGCTCCTTGTGTGTCAGTACAATCACACCGGAAATGAAACACCTTATGCTCATGCTAACGCCAGAATTAAAGAATAGTTGACGCCCAGTCTAATTTCACAATATATCTTAGGGTTTCGCACGAGGGGTCACGAGCTTAGGGTGAGGGGGGTAGGATATAATTTGGATGCTAGAGGGAGTTTTTTCACACAGAGGGTGGTGGGGGTAAGGAATGCGCTGCCAAGTAAAGTGGTGGAGGCAGGTACTCTGGAGTTATTTAAGAAATACTTAGATGGGCACATGAACAGAATGGGAATGGAGGGGTATAGAAAACTGATTTAAAAATAGGGATCATGAGCCTTGGGAGTCCCTGGGAAGTGTGTAAATAGATGATGATATTGATGTACTTGTTTTTATCCTACAGGTGATTTGGTCCACCTTGTTGTCTAACAAGGGGCATACACGCGATGGGTCGTGAGAGGGCTGCTCTTGGATTTTTTTTTCGAGAGTATCCTAGTGCTTCACGTCGTTAGTGTACGCTTGACCTGGACCATTTGATAGGCAACACGACAGCTCAGTGACTATCGCTGTGCTGTGCAGATACATGGATTTGGGCCTGTGTCTGTGGGAGTTTGCGCATTCTCCCCGTGCTTGCGTGGGTTTTCTCCGGGTGCTCCGGTTTTCTCCCACACTCCAAAGATGTGCTCTTAGGCTGATTGGCAAAACAAATTCTCCCTAAATTGTTTCAAATTTGGTTTTTAATCCATAGATCTATAAACATAGAGAGGAATCACAGGTAGAGGTGGGAACATCGGGATGGCGGTGCGGGCTCGTTGGGCCGAAGGGCCTGTTTCACGTGCTGTTTTGTTCTTTGTTCTAATCAGTGGATCAATTTGTCCAAGCTGGGGTGGTATGGCAGTATAAATTGATAGAGATATAGAGCATGGAACCAGGCCCTTCAGCCCAACTCATCCATATGGTTTCCTAAATTGAACTGGTTCCATTTGCCTGCATTTGGCCTATGTCCCTCTAAACCTTTCCCATCCATGTATCTGTCCAAATGCCTACTCGCATAGAATTACAAAGATTCACCACTCTGAGTGAAGAGATTCCTCCTCCTCTCAGGCCAAGATGGGCTGCCCCTTACTCTGAAACTGTAACTTCTGCTTCAACGCCCTCCCCTGCAATGAGGGGAAACATCCCTTCTGTATCCATCCTGTTGAACACTGTAAGGATTTAGTGCACTTCAATGGGTCACCTCTCATTCTTCTAAAATCCAGAGAATACTGGCCCAATCTCTTCATAGAACAATCCCACCATCCCAGAGGTTGTGTTTATTTCATTCTCTTTATGACCGGTAGATCCTTCCTTAAGGATGTTAGTAAGCCGAAGAAAGTGCAGAAGAGGTTTACAAGGGTATTGCCAGGAGTCAAGGGACTGAGTCCTAGGGAGAGATTGGATAGGCTCAGATTTTGTTCTTTGGAGTGTAGGAGACTGAGGGATGATGTTTTGGACGTGTACAAGATCATGAGAGGCATGGAAAGGGTGAATGCGCTTGATCTTCTTTCCAAGGTTGGGGAATCAAGAACTGGAGGGCTTAGGAAGACTTTTTTAAACATTGCCACGACACGTATATCCAGGATGGCACAGCAAAAATGATAAATGGGGGATACTGCAGTAAATGGAGGACACGGAGAGGCAAAGGCTGAAACTGTTTGGAGGCAAAGGATTGTCAACTGTCCAGATTTGCAATGGAGAGATATATAATTTAACAATAATCTCGAAGGCACTGTTGTGAATGTCCCCAGAGAAAAACCATAGTGGAGATTAATATAATTGTTCCAGTCAGTGTACAGATATCTCCAAGAGAGAGAGTCAGGGACTGAAGAAACACCAGTGTGCAGATAACTCCCTGAAAGAGAGAGAGAGAGAGGACTGAGAGACACCAGTCAGTGTACAGATATCTCCCCGAGAGAGAGAGAGGAGACTGAGAGACACCAGTCAGTGTACAGATATCTCCCTCAGAGAGAGAGAGAGGAGACTGAGAGACACCAGTCAGTGTACAGATATCTCCCCGAGAGAGAGAGAGGAGACTGAGAGACACCAGTCAGTGTACAGATATCTCCCCGAGAGAGAGAGAGGACTGAGAGACACCAGTCAGTGTACAGATATCTCCCTGAGAGAGAGGGGACTGAGAGACACCAGTCAGTGTATAGATATCTCCCTGAGATAGAGAGAGAGGACTGAGAGACACCAGTCAGTGTACAGATATCTCCCTGAGAGAGAGAGAGGGGACTGAGAGACACCAGTCAGTGTACAGATATCTCCCTGAGAGAGAGAGAGGGGACTGAGAGACACCAGTCAGTGTACAGATATCTCCCTGAGAGAGAGGGGACTGAGAGACACCAGTCAGTGTACAGATATCTCCCTGAGAGAGAGGGGACTGAGAGACACCAGTCAGTGTACAGATATCTCCTTAAGAGAGGGGGGACTGAGAGACACCAGTCAGTGTACAGATATCTCCCTGAGAGAGAGGGGGGACTGAGAGACACCAGTCAGTGTACAGATATCTCCCTGAGAGAGAGAGGAGACTGAGAGACACCAGTCAGTGTACAGATATCTCCCTGAGAGAGAGAGGAGACTGAGAGACACCAGTCAGTGTACAGATATCTCCCTGAGAGAGAGAGAGGAGACTGAGAGACACCAGTCAGTGTACAGATATCTCCCTGAGAGAGAGAGAGAGGACTGAGAGACACCAGTCAGTGTACAGATATCTCCCTGAGAGAGAGAGGAGACTGAGAGACACCAGTCAGTGTACAGATATCTTCCTGAGAGAGAGAGAGCTCTGAGAGACACCAGTCAGTGTACAGATATCTCCCTGAGAGAGAGAGAGGACTGAGAGACACCAGTCAGTGTACAGATATCTCCCTGAGAGAGAGGGGGGACTGAGAGACACCAGTCAGTGTACAGATATCTCCCTGAGAGAGAGAGGAGACTGAGAGACACCAGTCAGTGTACAGATATCTCCCTGAGAGAGAGAGGAGACTGAGAGACACCAGTCAGTGTACAGATATCTCCCTGAGAGAGGGTGAACTGTAAGATACGGCTATGTTACTCTGTACATTGAAAAAGTTCTGAAGAAACTTACAACGAACATGTTGCTGTCTTGCCCTGCCTCGCATCTCCGTTGGATGGAAGGTGCTGCTGAAAGGATCAGTTTCAATTATCTGATAGGTCATCCTGTTCCCAACAATAGGGTGGACATTGTGAGGTCAACAGCCCCAAGACATGGCTGGCTTGCAGGGGGCAGGAAGGGGGGCACAGACAGCCCCGTACCTCCCTGTCCAGGGAGGAGGCTGAGTGACATGCAAGATGTGCAGCCTTCTGGGAATTCATTCCAAAAGCCTGTCCACCTTCTACATCCACAAACATTCCCTCTCTCCACCATCCACGCAGCATTGGCTGTGTGCCATCTACAAGATGCATTACAGTGACTCACCAAGGCTCCCGTAACAGCACCTTCCAAACTTTCTACCTTTACCATCTAGAATGACAAGGGGCAGCCGACACATGTTCTTGCACATGCAAGTTCCCCTCCGAGCCCCACTCACCATCCCGACTTGGAAATATATCGGTTGTTCCTTCACTGTGGCTGGGGTCCAAATCCTGGAACTCCCTAATAGCACTGTGTGTGTTACTTACACTACACAGTAGAACCATAGAAAATTACAGCTCAGAAACAGGCCTTTTGGCCCTTCCTGTCCGTGCTGAACCATTTTTTGCCTAGTCCCACTGACCTGCACTTGAACCATATCCCCCCACACCCCTCTCATCCATAAACACGTCCGAGCTTTTCTTAAATGTTAAAAGTGACCCCACATTTATCCGGCAGCTCATTCCACACTCCCACCACTCTCTGTGTCAAGAAGCCCCCTCCCAACTTTCCCTTTAAACTTTTCTCCTTTCACTCTTAACCCATGTCCTCTAGTTTTTTTCTCCCCTAGCCTGCTTGCATTCACTCTATTTATACCCATCAAATCTTACACACCTCTATGAAATCTTCCCTCATTCTTCTACGCTCAAGGGAATAAAGTCCTAATCTATTCAATCTCTCTCTGTAGTTCAGCTTCTCAAGTCCCTGTACGCTCCAGGGAATAAAGTCCTAACCTAGAACATAGAACATTACAGCGCAGTAAAGGCCCTTCGGCCCTCAATGTTGCGCCAAGCAATGGAACTAATTTTATGACCTCCTATCCTAAACTATTCCAATATTATCCGTATGCCTATCCACTGCCCATTTGAACGCCCTTAACCTTGACGAGTCCACAACTGCTGCGGGCAGGGCATTCCATGCCCTTACTACCCTCTGAGTAAAGAACCCACCTCTAACATCCGTCCTATAACTATCACCTCTTAATTTAAAGCTATCTCCCCTCGTGTTATCCATCTCCATCCGAGGAAAAAGGCTCTCACTATCCACCCTATCTAACCCTCTGATCATCTTATATGTCTCAATTAAGTCACCTCTTAGCCTTCTTCTCTCTAATAATAACTTCAAATCCCTCAGCCTCTCTTCATAAGACCTACCCATCATACCAGGCAACATCCTGGTAAACCTCCTCTGCACCCTTTCCAATGCCTCCACATCTTTCTTATAATGTGGGGACCAGAACTGCACACAATACACCAAGTGTGGCCGCACCAGAGTTTTGTACAGTTGCAACATGACATCTCGGCTCCAAAATTCAATCCCTCTACCAATAAATGCTAACACACTGCACGTCTTCTTAACAACCTTATCAACTTGAGTACCGACTTTCAGGGATCTATGCACCTGTACACCGAGATCTCTCTGCTCATCTACACTACTAAGAGTCCTACCATTAGCCCTATATTCTGCACACATATTACTCCTGCCAAAGTGAATCACCTCATACTTTTCCACATTAAACTTCATTTGCCACTTCTCTGCCCAAATCTGCAACTTATCTATGTCCCTCTGCAAACTGTAACATCCATCCTTACCGTCTACAACTCCTCCGACTTTGGTGTCGTCAGCAAATGTACTAACCCATCACTCTACACCCTCATCCAGATCATTTATAAAAATAACAAACAACAGTGGCCCCAAAACAGATCCCTGAGGTACACCACTAGTAACTAAACTCCAGGTTGAATATATCCCATCAACCACCACCCTCTGTCTTCTATCAGCCAGCCAATTCCTAATCCAAATTGCTAAATCTCCCTCAATCCCATGCAACCTATCCAATCTCTCTCTCTAACTCAGCTTGTCAAGTCCCAACAACATCCTTGTGAACCTTCTCTGCACTCTTTCAACCTTATTTACATCCTTCCTGTAACTAGATGACCAAAACTGTACACAATATTCTAAATTCGGCCTCACTAATGCCTTATACAATAACCTCACGCAAACTCCAGCAAGTCTGTGTTTGTGTGTGCGTGTGTATTTTTCTGTTTGTGTGCGTGCATGCACATTCTCATACCGTGTGTCCTGGGGCACATGTCTGTGTGTTAGAACACAAGACCAGGCACTATAGGACTTGTGTGACAAAAACTAGTCTAGGTAGTGTAGGACTGAAGTGTTCAGAGACAGGTTAGATATCAGAAAGCTGGGGAAAGCAGCGTGGTGGGTATAAAGTCTGCAGTCTTGCATTCCCATCTCTGTCATGATTCATGTTGGTCTGGGTGGCCGGATTGGGTTATAAGATATTATGAGACATAAAGGCCTGATAATGATATTTACATAGGAATATAGGAAACGAGAGTAGAATTGGGTAAATTCAGCCCTCTGAGCCTGCTCTGCCATTCAATCATATCATGATTGATCTTTCTGTGGTCTCAAATCCATCCCTTCCCACCTGTTCCCTGTGTCCCTTTAAACCATTTTTTATTAGAAATATATCTATCTCCTTCTTGAAACCATTTAATAATTCAGTCTCCACTGCATTATTGGGCAGCGAGTTCCACAAACTCACTATCCTTTCTGCAATACGTAGATTCTCCTCATCTCAGTTTTGAATTTACTGCCTGCCAACCTCTACCTGCGATCTCTTGTTCTCGATTAGCCCACAAAGGGAAATATTCAGCTCACATTTACTTTATCAATTCCTTTTAAAATTTTATATAGCTCTATTAGATCCCCACTCATCTTTCTAAATTCCAGCAAGTACAAGCCCCAAACCATTTAATCTCTCCTCATAAGTCAGAGAGTCATCGAATCCCTACAATACAGAAGGAACCATTTGGCCCATCTAGTCTGTACAACCACAACCCCACCAAGAATCTATTCCCATAATCCTCATAATTTCCCTGAGAACAAGAGGCAATTTAGCACAGCCAATCCATAGAACCTGTCCATCTTTGGACTGTGGGAGGAAACTGGAGCACCCAGAGAAAACTCACGCAGACACGGGTGGGGAAAGTGCCAACTCCACAGACAGTGACCCAAAGTCGCAATCGAGCCCAGGTCCTGGCGCTGTGAGGCAGCAGTGCTAATCACTGCACCACCGTGCCACCCGCACCTTCCCTCACCGGAATCTGGTAAATCTCCTCTGAACTGACTCCAATCCCTCACCGGAATCTGGTAAATCTCCTCTGAACTGACTCCAACTCCATCCTTCCTCAAATAAGGAGACCAAAACTGAACACAGTACTCCAGATGTGGTGCCCTTCCTCCCCGCAACCACCAAATCCCGCCCTCCTCTATTCCCACCTCGGTCACCACTTGATTTATGGCGCCTCATAAATGCAAGTCCTTCCTTTCCACCGTCTGCGGCTGCCTTGTCGAAGAGAACCTCCGGTCCGACCTGCTCAGGCAAGGGGAATTACCCATGTGAGAGTGGGATGGAAGCGGGGCATTCAGACCTTACCTTGTAGTCACTGTCTCTCCTGCGTTGGACCTCTCTCATGTAGGTACTGTCGGTGAAGGGCGTGTCCTTACCATAGATGCTATCCATCCTGGAGAAGAGAAAAGAAGGGAGGATGCAAGTGAGTAAGTAAACAGGCTGGATCTGAAGGTGGACAGAGTGCTTGGTTCTATTGGTCAGAACACTGCATACAGGAGTTGGGACGTCTTATTAAGTTGTGCAAAACATTGCTAAGTCTGCTCACCTCACAGTGCCAGGACCCGGGATCAATTCTGACCTTGGGTCACTGTCTGTGCAGAGTTTGTATATTCTCCCTGTGTCTGTGTGGGTTTCCTCTGAGGTGCTCCAGTTTTCTCCCACACTCCAAAGATGTGCGTGTTAGGTTGATTGGCCATGCTAAATTGACCCCAGTGTTGGGGGATTTGTGGGGTAAATATGTGGGGTTGTTGGAATAGGGCCTGGGTGGGAATGAGGTCAGTGGAGACTTGATGGGCTGAATAGCTCTTTCTGCACTATAGAAATTCTATGATTCTATTATGTTATTATGAATTAAAAAGAGTGCAGAAAAGATTTACTAGGATGCTACTGGGACTTGATGGTTTGAGTTATAAGGAGATAGACTGGGACATTTTTCTCTGGAGCATAGAAGGCTGAGGGGCGATCTTACAAAGAACAAAGAACAAAACAGCACGGGAAACAGGCCCTTCGGCCCAACAAGCCCGCGCCGCCACCCCGATGTTCCCACCTCTACCCGTGATCCCTGTCTATGTTTATAGATCTATGGATTAAAAACCAAATTTGAGACAATTTAGGGAGAATTTGTTTTGCCAATTAGCCTAAGAGCACATCTTTGGGATGTGGGAGGAAACCGGAGCACCCGGAGAAAACCCACGCAAGCACGGGGAGAATGCGCAAACTCCCACAGACACAGGCCCAAATCCATGTATCTGCACAGCACAGCGATAGTCACTGAGCTGTCGTGTTGCCCATCAAATGGTCCAGGTCAAGCGTACACTAACGACGTGAAGCACTAGGATACTCTCGAAAAAAATCCAAGAGCAGCCCTCTCACGACCCATCACGTGTATGCCCCTTGTTAGACAACAAAGTGGACCAAAGCACCTGTAGGATAAAAACAAGTACATCAATATCATCATCTATTTACACAATTCCCAGGGACTCCCAAGGCTCATGATCCCTATTTTAAATCAGTTTTCTATACTTCTCCATTCCCATTCTGTTCATGTGCCCATCTAAGTATTTCTTAAATAACTCCAGAGTACCTGCCTCCAACACTTTAGAGATCTATAAAATAATGAGGGGCAGAGATTAGTTGATAGTTATTATCTTTTCCCAAAAGTAGGGGAATCTAAAACTAGTGCGCATAATTTTTAGGTGAGAAAGGGGAGAGTTACAAAAGTGTCCAGAGGGGCAATTTTTTCACTCAGAGGGTGGTGAGTGTCTGGAACAAGCTGCCACATTTAGTAGTAGAGGCAGGTAGAATTTTGTCTTTTAAAAAGCATTTAGACAGTTACATGGATACGATAAGTATAGAGGGATATTATTAATTAGGCATTAAATAAAAAGGGCAGTATGGACAAAGTGGCCATGTTGAAGGACCTGTTTCTATGCTATAAATCTCTATGGCTGTATGCATGACTCTATGAAATAAGCGAAGAAAACTGGTTTCCCAACTGAATTTCAAAAGGGGCTTCAGAGGCAACAAGGAACATTTGCATCTTTCAGAGACTCCATGAGTAAACAGTGGAAGGTATGTTTAATTTTACTGACCAGAAAGTCTGATTTTTATTGATATTTGGAGAATTTTAGTTCTAAAAGGTTGATACATTCAAGGACAGAAATGTTTATTAAAGAATTATAGAATCCCTATAGTGCAGAACGAAACTATTCAGCCCATCATTCCTGCATTGGTTCAATCCCACCCAAACCTTACCTCCGTAATTATCCTGCTAACCCACCTGCCAATTTAACATGGCCAATCCACCTAACCTGCACATCTTTGGACTGTGGGAGGAAACTGCAGCACCCGGAGGAAACATACGCAGACACGAGGAGAGAATGTGCCAAATCCAGACGTTGAACTGAGGCTGGAATCGAACCCAGTCCCTAATGCTGTGAAGCAGCAGTACTAACCACTGTGCTACCATGCCAGTTCAAAGTAGAGACATAACAATACAGTTTACACTGATATGTAAAAAGGTCCAAGGGTTACTTCAGTAGAATAACATCACAGGGGCAAAACAGTATATCCATAACCGGGTAACTGGTTACAGCAGATGTGAAAAAGAGAATAACAACTCGCAAGCAAAACTCTCCCAAAAAACACTGAACCCTAAACACTGCTGGGTTCGAGTACTTTGGAGTAGTAATTCCTGACCTTTTATGAGTCATGGTATGCCATTATACTGTTGAAAGATTTTGAGACACACCTATTTTCTTTGGACTGAATCTGAAGTAAAATATTTTTTTGAGGTGATTTGAGTTTCAAGTTTTTAGGTATCCAGATCCCTAACAATCTGTCCTGGTCCCCTCATGCTGACACTATAGTTAAGAAAGTCCACCAACATCTCAGAAGATAAAGGAAATTTGGCGTGTCTGCTACAACTCTCACCAACTTTTACAGATGCATTATAAAAAATATTTTTTCTGGGTATATCACGCTTGGTATGGCTGCTGCTCTGCCCAAGAGTGCAAGAAATTACAAAGGGTCATGAATGTAGTTTAATCCATCACGCAAACCAGCCTCCCATCCATTGGCTCTGCTTACACTTCCTGCTGCCTCAGCAAATCAAGTACCCCTTCACCCCAGACATACAGGTGGTGTAAAGTAAGCCAACTTGTGACTAATAAATAAATAAACTTTTAAATAAACATACTTCCCTTCCATCCTCTTCCATCGGGAAAAAGACACAATAGTCTGAGGACACGTACCAACCAACACAAGAACAGCTTCTTCCCTGCTGCCACCAGATTTTTGAATGGATCTACTTTACGTTAAGTTGATCTTTCTCCAGACCTTAGCTCTGACTGTAACATTACATTCTGCACCCTTGCGTTTCCTTCTCCCTATGTATTCTATGTACGGTATGTTTTGTATAGCATGCAAGAAACAATACTTTTCACTGTATCCCAATACATGTGACAATAATAAATCAATTCAATTCAGCTGCTGCCAGAGCTGCTGAGCTTTCCCAGCAAGTCCTGCTTTAATTTCAGATTTTCAGCATCCACAGTATTTTGAGGCAGTAAGGAGTAGGGAAGTTGTGATGGCATAGTGATTAGCACTGCTGCTTCACGACGCCAGGATCTGGGTTCGATTCCTGGCTCGGGTCACTGTCTGTGCGGAGGCTGCACGTTCTCCCCGTGTCTGCGTGGGTTTGCTCTGGGTGCTCCAGTTTTCTCCCACAGTCTGAAAGACATGCTGGTTAGGATGCATTGGCCATGCTAAATTCTCCCTCAATGTATCCGAACAGGCGTCAGAGACGCACAGTAACTTCATTGCAGTGTTAATGTAAGCCTACTTGTGATACTTACAAATAATTTAGAAAAATTTAAAACGTAGGAGCAGAAGTAAGCCATTTGGCCCATCGAGTCTGCTCCGCCCATTCAATGACTCATTCATTGTGAGACGTGGGCTGGGGATGGCCAGGAGAGGAGAACAAGTGGATATTGGGGCAGAGGCAGATACATTCGGCCTAATGAGTCTGATCCGCCCATTCAGTGATTGATTTCGACGCGAGAACCTCAACTCCCACTTTCCCATCTTATCCTCGTAACCTTTGATTCCCTCCCCAGTTAAAAATCTGTCTGTCTCAGCCTCGAACACACTTAATGACCCAGCCTTGACACAGTCCTCTGCTCTCAATTTAAATTGGTTTGGGACACACACACACACACACACACACACAGTAGTATTTGCCGGATTGGATTACAGTCATTGAACAGGATTTTATTCCAGGTTTCAGAATATTAAATACTGGAACCAAATTGGTGTGGCAGCTTTGGTGGGGATGGGGGAAGATCCCAAAAATGAATTTACTGGTACCCAGAGTGGCACAGTCATGTTCCCAGGGCACCTTCCTAATTTGCTGCCTCAATACTCGCCCTCCACTCAGCGCGTATAGAGATACACATTTGGAGCACTGCAGGCCACTTGGATCATCAAGGATGTCTCTGCCATTTGATAAATAGCAGCTGATCTGATTATAAACGTGAAGGTGAGAGGGCATGGGATCCAAGGGACTTTGGCTTTGTGGATCCAGAACTGTTTTGCCTATAGAAAGCAGAGAGTAGTTGTGGGTGGGTTTTTTTCTGCATGGAGGTCGGTCACCAGCAGAGTGCCCCAGGGATCTGTTCTGGGACCCTTGCTGTTTGTCATTTTCATAAATAATCTGGAGGAGGAAGTGGGTTAGTAAGTTCGCCGACGACACAAAGGTTGGTGGTGTTGTGGATAGTCTGGAAGGATGTCAGAAGTTGCAGCAAGACATAGATAGGATGCAAGACTGGGTAGAGAAGTGGCAGATGGAGTTCAACTTGGATAAATGTAGTGGTCCATTTTGGCAGGTCCAATGGGATGAAGGAGTATAATATCAAGTGTAGGAGTCTTAGCAGTGTTGAGGAGCAGAAGGACCTTGTGGTCCAATCCATAGGACTCTTAAATCGGCCTCACAGATGGAGGATGTGGTCAAGAAGGCATATGGTGTACTGGCCTTCATTAATTGAGGGATTGAGTTTAGGATTGGGAGGTAATGCTGCACTTTATAAGACGCATGTCAGACCCACTTGGAGTACTGTGTGCAGTTCTGGTCGTCTCATTACAGGAAGGATGCGGAAGCTATAGAGAAGATGTAGAGGAATTTACAAGGATGTTGCCTGGATTGGGAGGCATGCCTTATGAAGATAGTTTGAGGGAGCTGGGTCTCTTCGCCCTGGACAGATGAAGGTTGAGAGGTGACCTGATAGAGATTTATAAAATGTTGAGAGGAATAGATAGGGTGGATTCTCGGAGACTATTTCCCAGGGCTGAAATGGTCACTACGAGAGGACACAGGTTTAAGATGCTGGGGAGTAGGTACAGAGGAGGTGTCAAGGATAAATTTTTCACTCAGAGGCTGGGCGAGTGAGTGGAATTGGCTGCCATCGGTGGTGGTAGAGGTGGGGATGGTGGACAGGAAGGATAAGAGAGAGGTGGATGGGGGCGGGGGGGTGTCCCAGATCTCCAGCCCCCTTCCTCACTACCTTCCCCAGGCAATGGGGGCACAGCAGAATGACTAAAATCCTGAGGTTGGAATTGGAGGAGCGCAGAGATCTCAGAGGATTGTCTGGCAGGGTAGGAGGAGATTTCAGAGATGGAGGGGTGGGGGTGGGTTGAGGCCTTTAAGGGATTAGAAAATGAAGTGAATTTAAAAAAAAAATGCCATACCATCTCCCTGTCAATTAAATGGATCCTGGGAATGAGAGCTAGGTGTTCAAGAAGGGTAGCCCACCAACAAGGGGAATATTTTGTTTTACCTGTTGAAGGAATATGGTCACTCATTGCCTATTCCAGTGAGCGGTTGGGTGGTGGGCATGGAGTGGGGGGAAGCAGTGGTGGGGTGGTTGTGGGATGATTGTTCGAGTCTCAATGCTGAGGATTGAGTCAGATGGAAAGGTGAACACACATTGTGGAATTTGACATTAAGTTTGTAGGAAGTGTGCAAACACTCAGATTTGAACCCTTTCATCGAAGGCCGAAGGGCCTGTTCTGCGCTGTAATGTTCTTATCAAAGCTGACCTCAAAAGGAATGAGGTGTAGCTAGGCATCTTAAACCTGTCCATACACAGTACATACATACATACAAAGAACAAAACAGCACTGGAAACAGGCCCTTCGGCCCAACGAGCCCGCGCCACCACCACGATGTTCCCACCTCTACCCGTGATCCCTGTCTATGTTTATAGATCTGTGGATTAAAAACCAAATTTGAGACAATTTAGGGAGAATTTGTTTTGCCAATTAGCCTAAGAGCACATCTTTGGGATGTGGGAGGAAACCGGAGCACCCGGAGAAAACCCACGCAAGTACGGGGAGAATGCGCAAACTCCCACAGACACAGGCCCAAATCCATGTATCTGCACAGCACAGCGATAGTCACTGAGCTGTCGTGTTGCCCATCAAATGGTCCAGGTCAAGCGTACACTAACGACGTGAAGCACTAGGATACTCTTGAAAAAAATCCAAGAGCAGCCCTCTCACGACCCATCGCGTGTATGCCCTTGTTAGACAACAAGGTGGACCAAAGCACCTGTAGGATAAAAACAAGTACATCAATATCATCATCTATTTACACACTTCCCAGGGACTCCCAACGCTCATGATCCCTATTTTAAATCAGTTTTCTATACCCCTCCGTTCCCATTCTGTTCATGTGCCCATCTAAGTATTTCTTAAATAATTCCAGAGTACGTGCCTCCACCACTTTACTTGGCAGCGCATTCCATATCCCCACCATCCTCTGTGTGAAAAAACTCCCTCTAGCATCCAAATTATATCTTACCCCCTCACCCTGAGTCCGTGACCCCTTGTGCTATTTGAGTCCATCCTAGGAAAAAGCTTAATCCTGTTTACTCTATCTATACCCTTCATAATCTTGTACACCTTTATTAGATCTCCTCTAAGTCTATGTCTTTCTAAGGAAAACAGTCCCAATTTGCCTAATCTCTCCTCGTAACTCAGACCTTCCATACCAGGCAGCATCCTGGGAAACCTCCTCTGCACTCTCTCCACATCCTTCCGGTAGTAAGGCGACTAGAACTGGACACAGTATTCCAAATGAGGTCTAACCAACGTTTTATACAACTGCAACATTAAAGGCCAGCTTTTGTATTCTATACCCCTTCCTATAAAGGCTAGCATACTATATGCTTTCTTCACAACCTTCTCCATTTGCTCTGCCACCTTCAGAAACTTGTTCACCTGCACCCCCAGGTCCCTCTGCGTTTCTATAATCCTAATAGGTCTACCCTTTATCATATACCTCCCCCCTACATTCTTTCTCCCAAAATGCATCACCTCAAATTTATCAGGATTGAATTCCATCTGCCATCTGTCTGCCCAAACTACCAGCCTATCTATGCATACACCATACAACCTCAAACAGACCATTGTCCAGAGTAAACTACCCAACTTCAGGAGAACAGTGACCACAACACCACACAACCCTGCCACAGCAACGTCTGAAACATCAACACGGATGCCATCATCTCGTGTGAGAACACCATTCACCAGGTACTCTTGCAACTCGGCCAATGTTGTCCACCTGACACACTGCAGGAAAGGATGTCCCAAGGCATGAGAAAAATCATGCAGACACAGGGTGAATGAACACAGCTCGATAATCACCAGACAACAGTCTTCTCTTCTTGTTGGGGAACACTTCAGTAGTCACAGGCATCCAGCCTCTGATCTTTGTGTAAATATTCTCCAAGGCAGCCTTCATGACACATGACAATATAGAGTTGCTGAGCAGAGACTGATAGGCAAGTTCTGCACTTATGAGGGCAGCCGCAACTGGAATCTAGGGTTCATTTCATACTATCTGTAACCCCCATGACTTGCTTGGGTTTGCAAAATCTCATAACTGTCCTGTCTTGAGACAATACACATCTATTTAACCTGTGCTTAACTCTCTCCCCACTCACATTGTCTGTACCTTTCATTAGGTGTAAAGACTCGCACTCTAACCATTACCTTGTAAGTTGAGTTTGTGTCTTTATATGCCCTGTTTGTGAACAGAACTCCCACTTACCTGATGAAGGAGCAGTGCTCCAAAAGCTAGTGGCTTTTGCTATCAAATAAACCTGTTGGACTTTAATCTGGTGTTGTGAGATTTCTTACAGAGAAAGAGAGGCAGTGGGAGTTTTTGAAAGAAAGACATAGGCATTTTGCAAGATCAGCAATTCACCTGAAAGAGGAATGATTCCTCTTTAACAACCAGGCAGTCAACAAAAACTCGTTTTTCTGCAACATCTTTAAGTCAATTGTGCCTTAGAGTTAGAGCATGGGATTTTTTGATTTGATTTGATTTATTATTGTCATATGTGTTGGAATACAATAAAAAGTATTGTTTCTTGCATGCTATACAGACAAAGCATACCATTCAGACGAGAGAATGCAGAATGTAGTGTTGTGGTCATAGTTAGGGGTGTAGAGAAAGATCAACTTAATGCAAGGTAGGTCCATTCAAAAGTCTGACAGGGAAG
Organism: Sphyrna mokarran; assembly: GCA_024679065.1. NCBI lineage: Eukaryota > Metazoa > Chordata > Chondrichthyes > Carcharhiniformes > Carcharhinidae > Sphyrna > Sphyrna mokarran. The sequence goes on along the minus strand of JAGIQG010000040.1, from coordinate 1,293,040 downwards.
AAGCTTTTCATGAGTCGATTGGTATGTAACCTCAGACTTTGATATCTTTTCCCGGGGTGCGTGGGGTCCTTGATTTTGCTGGCTGCTTTTCCAAAGCAGTGGGAAGTGTAGATGGAATCAATGCAGGGAAAGCTGGTTTGCGTGATGGATTGGGCTTCGTTCATGACCCTATGTAGTTTCTTACCATCTTGATTCGAGCAGGAGCCATTCCAAGCTGTGCTGTATCCAGGAAGAACACTTTTTATGGTGCATCTGTACAAATTGATGAGAGTGCTAGCCGACATGCTAAAACTTCCTTAGCCCCCTGAAAAAGTAGGCTGAGACTTTGATTTAACACCTAGCTCAGGGTCATACTTTGTTTTGGAATAGATTTTCGAATGGACTTTCCATTACCCGGAGCAGCTCTGTATGTAAGAGTTGTTGTTGATGGCTAACTGAGGCCCCTGCATACATCCCTCTATCATCATTTGCCATAGCCCACCAGTGTACTTAGGTGAACCAATTGAGTGCTGGGCATGGGGTCCATCACATTCTCATACCTCTGCCAACGTGAATTTCATGACTTTTATTCTATCACAAGGTGTCCTCTCCAGGTTAGGAGTAATCAGGAGAAAAGGGATTGACCATTCAGGCCCTCCAGACTGTTCTTCCAATCCTAAGTGTATCCCAGGACATTGTGGGAGGCCAGGGAGGAAATTGCGAGTCCCTTGGCAGAGATATCTGAATCATCAACAGTCACGGGTGAGGTGCCTGAAGATTGGAGGATGGCAAATGTTATGCTTTTTTTAAAAAGGGCTGCAGGGAAAAGAGAGCCTCACATCTGTGGTGGGTAAATTGTTAGAAGGTATTTTGAGAGACAGGATCTACAGGCAATGAGAGACGCAAAGAGTCATTTGGGACAGTCAGCATGCTTTCGTGAGTGGAAAATCATGTCTCACAAATTTGACTGAGTTTTTTTGAAGGGGTAACCAAGAAAGTAGATGAGGGCAGTGCAGATGATGTTGTCTACATGGACTTTAGCAAGGCCTTTGACAAGGTACCGCCATGGTATGTTGCTGCATAAGGTTAAATCCCATGGGATCCATGATGAGGTAGCTAAATGGATACAAAATTGGCTTCTTGACAGAAGCCAGAGGGTGCTATGGAGCACCCTTGGGTGCCTGGATCCCTGTTTGGCTGCTGTGGGGCAACTTTCAGTGCTGATGCAATGTTTAGTTTTTGTAGAACACCCTTGGGTGCCAAACCCAGATTTGGTTATTGTGTGCCATTTTCTAGGTACCAGGCTCCCTGTTTATTCTGAATGGGGCACCTTTGGGTGTCAACTCCATGTTTGGCTGCTGTAGAGCACCTTTGGGTGCCAAACTCAGATTTGGTTGCTTTAGATCATTCTCGAGGTGCCAGACTCCCTACTTATTCAGAGTAGGACACCCTTGGGTTCAAACTCCAAGTTTGGTTGACATGGAGCATCTTTGGGCATTGACTCTATCTTTGACTGTTATGGAGCACCCTTGGGTGCTGGCTCTACCTTTGACTATTGTGGAGCACCCTTGGATGTCAGCTCTACCTTTGACTATTGTGGAGCACCCTTGGATGTCAACTCTAACTGTGACTGTTGTGGAGCACTTTTGGGTGTTGGCTCTACCTTTGACTGTTGTGGAGCACCCTTGGATGTCAGCTCTACCTTTGACTGTTGTGGAGCACCCTTGGATGTCAGCTCTACCTTTGACTGTTGTGGAGCACTCTTGGATGTCAGCTCTACCTTTGACTGTTGTGGAGCACTCTTGGATGTCAGCTCTACCTTTGACTGTTGTGGAGCACCCTTGGATGTCAACTCTAACTGTGACTGTTGTGGAGCACTTTTGGGTGTTGGCTCTATCTTTGACTGTTGTGGAGCACCCCCTTGGGTGTTGGCTCTATCTTTGACTGTTGTGGAGCACCCCCTTGGGTGTTGGCTCTATCTTTGACTGTTGTGGAGCACCCCCTTGGGTGTTGGCTCTATCTTTGACTGTTGTGGAGCAGCCTTGAGTGCTGACTCTAATGTTTGGGGCGCTGGGGCACCCTTTGGTGCCAAGTTCCATCCACCACCTGGCTGCCCATACCCTCTGCTTGCTCCCAGTCTGGGCTGGAGGCACCCCCGACCCACCAGCACCCACTGAGTGAGCCTTACCTGTGACTAGGTGGCCCGGGTGCCCGGACCCACCACCTCTTCTCTGCCATCTCCAGTGGCCAGCCCCTTGAGCCCCGTCTCCAGGGAAACGGCGTCTCACACCCGTTTCCCAGGGAGACCAGCCATGTTCGCCCCCCACCCCTTCTCCTGATTGGCGAGGCCTGACGTCAATCAAGTCCCCATTTCCCCCCCCATTGGTCGGGTTGGTCCTCGTCCTCTCCCGCCCTCCCGGCGCACGCACCGTCGCCATGGAGATGGGGCACGCATATTGCCTCTCAGCCAATCCGTCACCACGCCGCGACGTTGATTGACAAGGGCCAGGCGACTTCGGCGCTGGGAGGGGGGAGGGGCCTCACTCGCGCCGTCGCCATGGAGAGGGACATCGCTCCGCCTACCAGCCGGCCCTAAGCCAATCCGTCACCTCGCCGCGACGTTGATTGACAGGGAAGGGGCGGAGCGGCAGGCATCGGCATTCAAATGTCATACCCCGCCCCCCCCCCAAAGTCACGCGAACGTCCGTTGCCGTTTGAACCGGCATCTCCATGGAAACACCCCCAAAACAATCGGCGCAGGAGAAGGGAGCGCTGCCCAACGGCTGCCCGCCGTAGGAAAAAACAAGCGATCGCATCTCCCCCTCGCCAAATACTCGACAGCCTTCTTCTCCGAGTGCGTCCACTCACTCAAATAACAAGACGCAAACAAAATACAAACCCAACTCCCGCCTCTTCTGCGCCGCCTTGCAGGAATTACGATTGGTTGCGATGTCCTGTCAGTTAAAAAGGCTTGTTCCACCCTCCACGGCTGCCGGAGAGACGGGCAGAGGGCGGTGCCATAAAGCCACGCCCCCGAACGCCCACTCTATTGGATGACACTGATGTCAATCACTCTTCCCACCAATGATTGGCTAAACCACCTACCCCGCCCTCCCACGCCGTCAATCAAGTATTGGTTCCGCCCTCCCCGCTGGCCGCCCACGCCCCGCCCCCCCCCCCCCCCTCATAGAGTCCGCTCTGCATTGGGTAATCTCGGTGTCAATCACTACAGCCTCCAACGTTGATTGGGCGATGCCGGCAATCACGGGATAATCATCACGTGTAGGAGGAGGTCAACCGCAACGATTGGCTGCGGGTCCCGTCAATCAAAGATCCCTTCCCCCCCCCTACCCCCGCCCCGCAGGAAGGAGTCGGAGTGGCAGACGGGGCAGGGCGAAGCTGGCACGGGCTCTCTCTCCCCGCATTGGTCAAGCCTGCCGTCAATCAATGCCATCCCCGCCCCTCGTCGGCACCGATTGGCTGGCGGCCCCGTCAATCAAGACATTTCTCCGCCGGCGCTACGGAAGGGTGGGGATATGAGGGAGTGGGTTATATGGAGGCGGGTGAGGTATGTGGAGGTTTGTACGAGGGGGTGGTATTTGGGATTTGGTATAAAAAAGGGGGTATACAGGAGTTGGTATGAAGGGATATATGGGGGCTGGGTACATGGGGACTGGTATGAGGAGGGTATATGGGGGGGTGGGTATGAGGAGGGGTATATGGGGGGTGGGTATGAGGAGGGTATATGGGGGGGGGGGACGGGGGGTGGGTAGTGTGTACCGGGGAGGGTGGGGGGGTGGGGGGGAGGGTGTACGGGGGGGGTGGGTACGGGTGTACGGGGGGGTGGGTACGGGGAGGGGTGTACGGGGGGGGGGGTACGGGGAGGGTGGGGGGTGTACGGGGAGGGTGTACGGGGGGGGGGGGGTGGGGTGGGTAGGGGGGTGTACGGGGAGGGTGTACGGGGGGGGGGGTACGGGGGGTGGTGTACGGGGGGGGGTACGGGGTACGGGGGGGGGTGGGTACGGGGAGGGTGTACGGGGGGGGGGGGGACGGGTGTACGGGGGGGGGGGGTGGGTACGGGGAGGGTGTACGGGGGGGGTGGGTACGGGGAGGGGGGGGGGGTGGGTACGGGGAGGGTGTACGGGGGGGGTGGGTACGGGGAGGGTGTACGGGGGGGGTGGGTACGGGGGGGTACGGGAGGGTGTACGGGGAGGGTGTACGGGGGGGGGTGGGTACGGGGAGGGTGTACGGGGGGGGGTGGGTACGGGGAGGGTGTGGGTGGGTACGGGGGAGGGTGTAGGGGGGGTGGGGGGACGGGGAGGGTGTACGGGGGGGGTGGGTACGGGGAGGGTGTACGGGGGGGGGTGGGGTACGGGGAGGTTATAGGGGGGTGGGTACGGGGGGGGTGGTACGAGGAGGGTGTACGGGGGGGTGGGTACGGGAGGGTGGGGGTGGTACGGGGAGGGTGTACGGGGGGGTGGGTACGAGGAGGTGTACGGAGGGGGGGGTAGGGGAGGGTGTCCGGGGTGGGGGGGGGGTGGGTATGAGGAGGGTACTTGGGGTTTGGTACAAAAAAGTGGATATACAGGAGTTGGTATGAAGTGATATATGGGGGCTGGGTACATGGGGACTGGTATGAGGAGGTTATGAGGGGGGCTGAAATGGGGGTTGGTATGAGGGGAGTATATAGAGGTTTGTATTGGGTGATATATGGTGGGTTGGGATGAGATGGGTATATGGGGGTTGGTATAGGCGGGTATAGGGGGGTTTTAGAACATAGAAGCGCAGAACAGGCCCATCGGCCTTTGATGAGGCCCTTCGGGATGTACGGGGTTGGTATGAGGGAGGTCTACGGGGGGTCGGGATGAACGGCCGGGGGCGGGGGTGTGAGGATGGGGGGGTGTAGGGGGTCAGGATGAGGAGGGGTGTGATGGGGGGTGTACGGGGGTCAGGATGAGGAGGGGGGTACGGGGATCGGGATGAAGGGGGGTGTACGGGGGTCGGATGAGGGGGGGTGTACGGGGATCGGGATGAGGGGGGGGTGTACGGGGATCGGGATGGGGGGGTGTACGGGGGTCAGGATGAGGAGGGGGGTGTACGGGGGGGATGAGGATGGGGGGGTGTACGGGGGTCGGGATGAGGGGGGGTGTACGGGGGTCGGGATGAGGGGGGGGTGTACGGGGGTCGGGATGAAGGGGGGTGTACGGGGGTCGGGATGAGGGGGGGGGTACGGGGATCGGGATGAGGGGGGGTGTACGGGGAGGGGGGGGGTAGGATGGGGGGGTGTACGGGGGTCGGGATGAGGGGGGGTGTAGGGGGTCGGGATGAGGGGGGGTGTACGGGGTAATCGGGATGGGGGGGGTGTACGGGGGTCGGGATGGGGGGATGTACGGGGGTCAGGATGAGGAGGGGGGGTGTACGGGGTCGGGATGAGGAGGGGGGGTGTACGGGGCGGGATGAGGGGGTGGTGTACGGGGATCGGGATGGGGGGGGTGTACGGGGGTGGGATGAGGAGGGGGGGGTGTACGGGGGTCGGGATGAGGAGGGGGGTGTACGGGGGTGGGATGAGGGGGTGGTGTCGGGGATGGATGAGGGGGGTGGTGTACGGGGATCGGGATGGGAGGGTGTACGGGGGTCAGGATGAGGGGAGGGGGGGGGGGGTACGGGAAGGATGAGGGGGGGGGGTGGGGGGTCGGGATGAGGGGGGGGTGTACAGGGGTCGGGATGAGGGGGGGTGTATGGGGGTCAGGATGAGGGGGGTGTACGGGGGTCGGGATGAGGGGGGGTGTACGGGGGTTGGGATTTGGGAATATCTTGGTCGGTAGGCAGTAATTTACAGAGGGAGATAAATATATGGAGTACATGGGAGGGGCTGTAAAATTTCACAGTAACTTCATTGCAGTGTTAAGGGCCTTACTTGTGACTAATAAACATAAAATAAGAAAAGAGTAGAAATAAATAAATACACGGGGTAGGAATGGATTGGTGGGATATGGGGGGGGGGGGTGATATCATTTGGGGGGATATTAGGGAGATGTTGTGGGGGGGATGTGATTATATGGGATGTATGGCAAAGCAAGATAAAGGAGAGGGATGTACACAGGGAGAGATGTATGGGAGAGTTGCGGAAAAGGGATGTATGGAGTGATAAAAGGGATGTGGGAGGGGCAAAGTGATGTATGGGGGAAGGGTAGATAGGGGAAGGGCTGGATGGGAGGGTGATGTGCCAGGTAGTGGATACACAGGAGGGTTGTATCGCAGAGATGAGGGAGGGACATGGGGGGGGGGGGTTGTACTGGAGAGATGAGGAGGGATATTTGGGGCATACGGAAGGGACAAAGTGATGTGTAGGGGAGGGATATATGGGAATAGGGATCTGCAGAGGAGGGATTTGCAGAGGGTGAGGGAGGGGTAGCAAGGAGAGATATGTGGGGGATCTGGAAGGGGCAAAGCAATATCCGGAGGTGGGATACTAAAGGAGAAGGAAGCAGAGATTGATTCATTCGATTTGGTTTAATATTGTCAGATATATATTGGGATACAGTGAAAAGTATTGTTTCTTGTGCGCTATGCAGACAAAGCATACCATTCCGAGAAGGAAAGGAGAGAGTGGTTTTACAAGCATAGCTAGCATGGAAGAGAAAGGACAACTTAATATAATGTTAGGTGTTGTTGGTCACGCTAAATTTTCTCTCAGTGCACCCGAACAGGCGCTGGCAATCGGGGATTTTCACAGTAACTTCGTTGCGATGTTAGTGTAAGCCATTTTTTTAGAGCAACACAGCATGGGAAACAGGCCCTTCGGCCCAACGAGCCCGCGCCGCCGTCATAACTATATAGTAACAGTTCCATTATCCTATCCTAATTTTAGGTTATTCCTAATATAGAAGAGTCTAAATGTAGGGACAATTTGTTTCCCAATCAGCCTAAGAGCGAATTTTTGGGATGTGGGAGGAAACCGGAGCGCCCGGAGAAAACCCACGCAACCACGGGGAGAACGCGCAAACTCCCGCAGACACCGGCCCAATTCCAAGTGTCTGCACAGCTACAGCGATAGTCACTGAGCTGTCATGGTGCCCTTCAGATGGTCCAGATAAAGCACTCATTTACGACATGAAGCACCAGGCAACCCATGAATCAACATCCAAGAGCTGTCCTCGCACCACCTGCCGAATGCATGCTCCTTGTTGTTCAGAATGGACCGAATTACCTGTGGGGGAAAAAAAGCCATAGTTAAACAGTCCTACTATATCCCTCTATCTGCATAACGCTCATGTGGCTGTCCAAGAGACCCTTAAACAGCCCTAGCGTGCCTGCTCCCACCACCTTACTCGGCAGTGCATTCCACACCCCCACTACCCTTTGTGTGAAAAACTGCCCTCTAATATTCGTCTTATACATAGCCCCCGTCACCCTAAGGCCGTGACCCCTCGTCCTATCCATTTCTGAAGGTGGGAAAAGTTTACCACCATTTACTCTATTGAGTTTACCACCATTTACTCTATCTTGTGACACTAACAGATCAATTTAAACACCCCCCACAATCTGGTTCACTAATGATCCCTTCTAGGGAAGGAAATCTGCTGCCCTTACTCCTACACGTAACTCCAGATCCATACAGCGATGTCATTGAGTTTTAAGTCTGCTCTATAATTGCCTAGCAAGGCACTCAGTTCAAGGGCCAATGAGGCATGAATGAACAAAAAAATTTGGGGCAGGACATAGCTTTGAGGGCCGAAGGGCCTGTACTGTGCTGTAATGTTCCATGTTCAGTGAATTGATCCTCCTGCTTTGGTGGGGGTGGGGGGGTGGGGGCAGGGGAGAAAACAAGTCCTTGCTATCTGGCTGGCAATCAGGTCAAATTCCAGCTGTGTTAAGGCAAACAACTCCTAGCACCTCCCCCTCCTCCCAACACACAGACACACTCACACAGACACGTACAAGCACTCATGCAACTTCATCCCACCGCAACAGGTGACCTAGGCACGCAGCAAGTGATGGACACTGATTGCAGAAGGCTGTCCTATCTGCAAGACACACCCTGGGGTTGCAGCATTCTCTGACTCATGAGAGTCACTCAGCCTCCATGCAGGAAGTGTTTATATATGCTGCTTGCATCGGAAGAGTCAGAGTCAAACCACTGGGAGAGAGAATAGAGAGGGAAACAGCTTACAAGAGAAGACGAGAGGGAGAGAGTAAGGTAAGGTTGGTTAAACATTGTTCCAAGGTGTCTGGACAGTGATTCGTACTGCTGCCTTCGGGCGCCGGAGAGCTGGGTTCAATTCCCGGCTTGGGTCAGGCTGAATGTGCGGAGACTGCATGTTCTACCCGTGTCTGTGTGGGTTTCCTCCCACAGTCCAAAAGATCTGCTGGTTAGGGGCATTGGCTGTGCTAAATTCTCCCTCAGTGCAACCGAACAGGCACCGGAGTGTGGAGCCGAGGGGATTTTCACAATAATTTGTGAAAAAAATTGATTTATTTATTAGTGTCACACATGGGCTTATGTGAATACAGGAATGAAGTTACTGTAAAAATCCCCTGGTCACCATCAATCTGTAGTTTCGGTCCTGAGGGGACTTCCAGCACTCTGACCACATCCTTTCCTATACCTTTGCAGCGCACCTCCAAAGTGAATCAGTGCTGACTGAGTTTCTTTGCAAAGAAACAAATGTTTTTATTGATTTGTTGTTAAAGTTTATTTATTAGTGTCACAAGCAGTCTTGCATTAACACTTCAATGAAATTCCCCGAGTCGCCATGCTCCAGCGCCTGTTCGGGACAATGACACCTAACTGGCACGTCTTTCAGACTGTGGGAAGGAAGCCGGAGCACCAGGAAGAAACCCACACAGACGTGACGCAAAGGTGCAGACTCCACACAGACTTAAGCAGGGAATTGAACTCCGGTCCCTGGCGCTGTGAGGCAGCAGTGCTAACCACTACGCCGCCGTGTCAGTCTATTGTCACACGTATTTACATATAGTGAAATATTTTGTTTCTTGCACGTTATACAGACAAAGCATTCTGTTCACAGAGAAGGACAGGAGAGAGTGCAGAATGTGGTGTTACAGTCACAGCTAGGGTGTAGAAAAAGATCAACTGAATACAAGGTAGGTCCATCCAAAAGTATGATGGCAGCAGGGAAGAAGCCTTCCTTGAGTTGGTTGGTGTGTATTCTCAGACTTTCGTCATTTTCCTGATGGAAGAGGATAGAGGAGCGAATGTAGAGGAGTGAATGCAGCGGGACATAGACAGGATGCAAGACTGGGCGGAGAAGTGGCAGATGGACTTCAACGCAGATAAATGTGTAGTGGTCCATTTTGGCAGGAATAATGGGATGAAGGAGTACAATATAAGGGGTAGGAGTCTTAGCTGTGTTGTAGAGCGGAAGGATCTCGGGGTCCGGGTCCGTAGGACTCTTAAATCGGCCTCGCAGGTGGAGGAAGTGGTCAAGAAGGCATACGGTGTACTGGCCTTCATTAATCGAGGAATAGAGTTTAGGAGTCAGGAGGTAATGATGCAGCTCTATAAGACTCTTGTCAGACCCCAGTTGGAGTATTGTGCGCAGTTCTGGTCGCCTCATTATAGGAAGGATGTAGAGGCTATTGAGAGAGTTCAGAGGAGATTTACAAGGATGCTGCCTGGATTGGGAGGCAGGCCTTATGAAGATAGGTTGAGGGAGCTGGGACTCTTCTCCCTGGAGAGACGTAGGTTGAGAGGCAACCTGATAGAGGTTTATAAAATGTTGAGAGGAATAGATAGGGTGGACTCTCAGAGACTATTTCCCCGAGCTGAAATGGTCACTACGAGAGGACACAGGTTTAAGGTGCAGGGAAGCAAATACAAAGGAGATGTCAGGGGTAAGTTTTTCACTCAGAGGGTGGTGAGTGATTGGAATCGGCTGCAGTCGGAGGTTGTTGAGGCGAACTCACTGGGGTCTTTTAAGAGACTTCTGGATGAGTATATGGAAAAGAATAGGATGGGGGTTATAGGTAGGTCTGTAGATCGGTGGATGTGATCGGCGCAACTCGTGGGCCGAATGGTCTGTTTGTGCTGTATTGTTCTATGTTCTATGTCCGGGTGCGTGGGATCTTTGAAAATGCTGGCTGTTTTTCCAAGGCAGTGGAAAGGGTAGAAGGCTCAATGAGTGGGAGGCTGGTTTGCATCATGGACTGAGCTACATTCACAACCCTTTGCAGTTTCTTATGGTGTTTGGCAATGCAGAAACCATACGAAGCTGTGATACATCCAGAAAGAATGCTTTCTGTGGTGCATCTGTGTAAAGTTGGTTAGATTCCTAGCTGACGTGTCAGGTTTCCTTAGTCTTCTGAGAAAATAGAAGCGTTGGTGAGCTTTCTTAACTATAGCGTCAGCATGGAGGGACAGAAAGGTCATTGGTGATCTAAACACCCTAGAAACTTGAAGCTCTTGACCATTTCTACATTGATGTAGACAGGGGCATGTTCTCCTCTACGTTCCCTGAAGTCAAAGGCTATCTCCTCCATTTTGTTGACACTGATAGAGAGATTATTGTTGCTGCACCAGTTCACCAGATACCCTATCTCATTCCTGTACTCTGTCTCTTTATTGTTTGAGATCTGACCCACTACAGTTGTGTCATCAGCAAACGTGAGAATGCAGTTCATAGAGTCATTGAGGTTTACAGCGTGGAAACAGGCTCTTGCTGCCCCTTTTTTTTAAAATCCCAAGCTAATCCCAATTAACTGTGTTTGGCCTGTATCCCTCTGTACCCATCATACTCATGCTAATGTCTAAATGCTTTTTAAAATGCAAAATTGTACCCGCCTCTACTACAAACTCTGGCAGCTTGTTTCAGACATTCACCACCCTCTGTGTGAAAACATTACCCCTCTGGACTCTTTCGCATCTCTCCCCTGTCACCTTAAACTTATTCCCTCTAGTTTTAGATTTTCCTACCTGTGGGAAAAGATATTGACTATCTGGCTGATCTATGCCCTTCATTATTTTATAGACCTCTATAAGGTCACCCTTCAGCCTCCTACACTCCAGAGAAAAAGTCCCAGTCTATCCAGCCTCTCCTTATAACCCAAACCATCAAGTCTTGGTCGCATTCTAGTAAATCTTTTCTGCACTCTTTCTAGTTTAATGATATCCTTTCTATAATAGGGTGACCAGAACTACACACAGTATTCCAAGTGCGGCTTTACCAATGTCTTGTGCAACTTCAACAAGACACCCCAACCCCTGTATTCAATGTTCTGATGTGGAGATGCCGGTGTTGGACTGAGGTAAACACAGTAAGAAGTCTCACAATACCAGGTTAAAGTCCAACAGGTTTATTTGGTAGCAAACACCATTAGCTTTCAGAGTGCTGCTCCTTTGTCAGGTGAGTGGAGAGTTCTGATCACAGACAGAGGATATAAAGAAACACACTCAGTTTATAGAATATTGATTAAAATGCGAGTCTTTACAGCTAATCAAGTCTTAAAGGTACAGACAATATGATTGATGATAGCATTAAGCATATGTTAAAGAGATGTGTATTGTCTCCAGACTGTCCTGTCTGACTGACAGCTCAATCATGTCCACATGACTTGTCTTTGCAGAATATTACGCATCCATTGGCAAGACCAGTAATAGTAGACCCAGCATCGATCCTGAGGCACATCACTGGTCACAGGCCTCCAATTTGAAAAGCAGCTCTTTACAACCACTTTACAATCTTCTGTCATCAAGCTAATTTTATATCCAATTAGCTGTCTCACCCTTATGTAACAACCTGCCATGCAGTACCTTGTCAAACACCTTGCTAAAATCCATATAGACCAACTTCAACTGCACTGCCCTCATCTACCTTCCTGGTTATCCCTTCAAAAAACTCAATCAAACTTATGAGACATGATTTTCCACTCTCAAAGCCATGCTGACTGTTCCCAGTCAGTACTTGCATCGGAGGGGAATTTGGCCGTGCAGTCATCGGTGTATAAGGAGTATAGTAGGGGGCTGAGGACGCAGCCTTGTGGGGCACCGGTGTTGAGGATGATCATGGAGGAGGTGTTGCAGTCCGTAGGCTAGAAAGTCTGGGATCCAGTCACAGAGAAAGGAGCTGAGCCCAAGACCATGGAGTTTAGAACATAACAGCGCGGTACAGGCCCTTCGGCTCTTGATGTTACACTGACCTGTGAAACCAATCTAAAGCCCATTTAACCTACAGTATTCCAATATCATCCCTATGTTTATCGAGTGACCATTTAAATGCCAACTACTGCTGCAGGCAGGGCATTCCACACCCTTACTACCCTCTGAGTAAAGAACCTACCTCTGACATCTGTCCTGTATCTATCACCCCTCAATTTAAAACTATGACCCCTCGTGCTGGCCATCTCCATCTGAGGAAAAAGACTCTCACTGTCCACCCTATCTAACCCTCTGATCATCTTGTATGCCTTTATTAAGTCACCTCTTAACTTTCTCTCTAACGAAACAACCTCAAGTCCCTCCGCCTTTCCTCATAAGACCTTCCCACCATACCAGGCAACATCCTGGTAAGCCTCCTCTGCACCCTTTTCAATACTTCCACATCCTTCCTGTAATGCAGCGACCAGAATCGTATGCAATACTCCAAGTGCGATCGCACCAGAATTTTATACAGCTGCAACATGACCTCATGGCTCCAAAACTCAATCCCTCCACCAATAAAAATTAACACACCCTATGTCTTAATAACCCTGTCAACCTGGAGCCCAACTTTCAGGGATTTATGCACATGGACAATGAGATCACTCTGCTCATCCATACTTCCAAGTATCTTACCATTAGCCCAGTACTTTGTATTCCTGTTACTCCTTCCAAAGTGAATCACCTCACATGTTTCCACATTAAATTCCATTTGCCACCTCTCAGCCCAGCTCTGCAGCTTATCTATGTCCTTCTGTAACCTGCAACCTTCTTCCGCACTGTCCACAACTCCACCAACTTTAGTATCATCCGCAAATTTACTAATCCATCTTTCTATGCCTTCATCCAGGTCATTTATAAAAATGACAAACAGCAGTGGCCCCAAAACAGATCCTTGCCGTGCACCACTAGTAACTGAACTCCATGATGAACAATTCCCACCAACCACCACATTCTGTCTTTTTACAGCTAGCCAATTTCTGATCCAAACACTCTACATCGCCCTCAACCCCATGCCTCCTCATATCTTCTGCAGTAGCTTACCGTGGGGAACCTTATTAAAAGCTTTACTAAAATCTGTACACACCACATCAACTGCTTTACCCTCATCCATCTCTTTGGTTACCTTCTCAAATAAATAAGGTTTGTGAGGTATGACCTACCCTTCACAAAACCATGTCAATTATCCCTAACCAAATTGTTCCTTTCTAGTTGATTCTAAGTCCTATCTCTTGTCATCCTTTCCAAAACTTTGCCCACAACAGAAGTAAGGTTCCCTGGTGTATAATTACCAGGGTTGTCTCTACTCCCCTTAGAACATAGAACAATACAGCACAAACAGGCCCTTCGGCCCACAAGTTGTGCCGAACACATCAAAAACCTACCCAGCCATAGACCTATCTATAACCCCCAATCCCCTTGGATCCCATATACTCATCCAGAAGTCTTTTAAAAGACCCCAGCGAGTTCGCTTCGACCACCACCCACGGCAGCCGATTCCATTCACTCACCACCCTCTGAGTGAAAAACTTTCCCCTAGCATCCCCTCTGTACTTGCTTCCCTGCACCTTAAATCTGTGCCCTCTCGTCACGAACATTTCAGCTCTGGGAAATAGTCTCTGAGAGTCCACCCTATCTATTCCTCACAACATCTTGTAAACCTCTATCAGGTCGCCTCTCAACCTTCGTTGAACAAGGGGACAACATTTGCTATCCTCCAGTCTTCTGGTACTATTCCTGAAGACAAAGACAACATAAAGCCAAAGATGCTGCAATCTCTTCCCTAGTCTCCTAGAGATTCCTAGGATAAATCACATCTGGCACAGGGGATTTATCTATTTTCACACTTTCCAGAATTGCTAACACCTCCTTATGAACCTTAATCCCGTCTCGTCTAATAGCCTGTATCTCAGTATTCTCCTCGACAACATTGTCTTTTTCCTATGTGAATACTGTTGAAAAATATTCATTTAGCGCTTCTCCTATCTCTTTGGACTCTACGCACAACTTCTCGTTACTCTCCTTGCCTGGCCCTAATCTTACCCTAGTCATTCTTTTATTCCTGACATACCTATAGAAGGCTTTAGGATTTTCCTTGATCCTACCTGCCAAAGACTTCTTATGTCTCCTCCTGGCTCTTAGCTCTCTCTTCGGGTCGTTCCTGGCTAACTTGTAAGAACACTTCAGCGGTCATGGGCATTCGGCCTCCGACCTTCGGGTAAATGTTCTTCAAGAGGGCCTTCACGACTCACGACAGCGCAGAGTCACTGAGCAGAGATTGATAGCCAAGTTCCGCACACATGAGGACGGTCTTAACAGGGATCTTGGCTTCATAGAACTTCATAGAACAATACAGCACAAACAGGCCCTTTGGCCCACGAGTTGCGCCGATCACATCTACCAATCCACAGACCTATCTATAACCCCCTATCCTATTCTTTTCCATATACTCATCCAGAAGTCTTTTAAAAGACCCCAGTGAGTTTGCCTCAACAACCTCCGACGGCAGTCGGTTCCATTCACTCATCACCCTCTGAGTGAAAAACCTACCCCTGACATCTCCTTTGTATTTGCTTCTCTGCACCTTAAATCTGTGTCCTCTCGTATTGACCATTTCAGCTCGGGGAAATAGTCTCTGAGAGTCCACCCTATCTATTCCTCTCAACATTTTATACACCTCTATCAGGTCGCCTCTCAACCTACGTCTCTCCAGTGAGAAGAGTCCCAGCTCCCTCAACCTATCTTCATAAGGCCTGCCTCCCAATCCAGGCAGCATCCTTGTAAGTCTCCTCTGCACTCTCTCAATAGCCTCGACATCCTTCCTATAATGAGGCGACCAGAACTGCACACAATAATGTCACACTATCTGCAACCCCCATGACTTGCCTGGGTTAGCAAAAAACCTCACTTACTGTGCTGTCTGGAGACAATACACATCCCTCTAACCTCTGCTGTTAGCCACTTTAAGACTTGAATGACAGGTTAGGTGTAAGGATTCGCATTCTAATCAGCAATCTGTAAACTGTCTGTGCTGATATGTGTGCTTTTGGAGACCAGAACACCTCATTCGCCTGACGAAGGCCACAAAGACCAAAAGCTCCCAGATTTACTATCAAATAAATCGGTTGGATTTAAAATTGGTGTTGCCAGACTTTACTGAGTTTAACTTGTAACTCTCCAGTGCCCTAACTAAACCTTCACGTATCATCTTTACTTTTCCTTCTTCCTCTCCACAAGAGTTTCGACTTCTTTAATCGATTCCCATGGTTCCCTCGCTCGACCACTTCCTTCCTGCCTGGTAGGTAGATACTTATCAAGAACACGCAGTAGCTGTTCTTTGAACAATTTTCACATTTCAATTGTGCCCATTCTCTGCAGTTTCCTTCCACATTCTATGCATGCTAAATCTCACCTGATCACATCGTAATTTCCTTTCCCCCAGCTACAACTCTTGTCCTGTGGTATATCCCTTTCCATCACGAAAGTAAACATTATGGATGAAAAGGGAATGGTTTAGGTTAGAGGGTCATTGCTTTTTCTTAATTGGTTGGCGCAACATCGAAGGCTGAAGGGCCTGTTCTGCGCTGTAATGTTCTATATTCTATGTCTATAACCAAATTAAGGTCACTACCATCAAAGACAAGTCCTCATCAAACATTCTTTCTACCACTGTAACGCCATTCTTGACTAACAATGCCACACCTCCCCTTCTCCTACCACCTTCCCTGATCTTACTGAAACGTCTAAACCCCGGAACCTGCAACAACCATTCCTGTCCCTGCTGAATCCATGTCTACGAAATGGCCACAACATCGAAGTCCCAAGTACCAACCCAGGCTGCAAGTTCACCCACCATATTCCGGATGTTCCTGGTATTGAAGTAGACACACTTCAAACCACCTTCCTTCCTGCCGGTACACTCCTGCGACCTTGAAACCTTATTCGTGACCTCACTACTCTCAACCTCCTGTACACTGGAGCTATAATTTGGAGATGAGTTTCATAGAACTAACAAGAGCAAAGAATGTTACTGCGCAGGAACAGGTCCTTCGGCCCTCCAAGCCTGCACTGACCATGCTATCCATCTGAACTAAAATCCCCTATCTTTCCAGAGGCCGTATCCGTCTATTCCCATCCTATTCATGTATTTGTCAAAGAGCCCCTTAAAATTCACTATCTGCTTTCACTACCTCCCCCAGCAACGGGTTCCAGGCACCCACAACCCTCTGTGTAAAAAAAAAACTTGCCTCGTACATCCTCTTTAATCCTTGCCACTTGCATCTTAAACCAACACCTCCTATTAATTGACTCTTCCACCCTGGAAAAGTTTCTGACTATCCACTCTGTCCATGCTCGTCATAACCTTGTGGACTTCTATCAGGTCTCCCCTCAACCTCCATCATTCCAGTGAGAACAAACCAACTTTCTCCAACCTCTCCTCATAGCTAAAGCTCTCTGTACCAGGACAACATTCTGGTAAATCTTTTCTGTACCCTCTCCAAAGCCTCCACGTCCTTCTGGTAGTGTGGCGACCAGAATTGAACACTATGTTCCAAGTGCGGCCTCACTAAGGTTCTGTAAATCTGCAACGTGACTTGCCAACTTTTAAACTCTCTGTTCCGGCCGATGAAAGCAAGCATGCCGTATACTTTCTTGACTACCTTCTCCACCTGCATTGCCACTTTCCGAGACCTGTGTACCTGTACACTCAGATCTCTTTGCCCACCTTCAGGGTCCTGCCCTTGACTTTATATTTCCTATCTGTATTAGACCTTCCAAAATGCGTTACCTCACGTTTGTCCGGATTGAACTCCATCTGCCATCTCTCCACCCAAGTCTCCAACTGATCCACATCCTCTGACAGTCCTCATCGCTATCACGAATGGTATCGAAGGCTGAGCTATAGTCAATAAATAGGAGTCTGACATAAGTGTCTTTATTATCCAGGTATTATAGATGAACAGACTTAATGTGGGGTGGGGGCGGGGGAAGGTGGCAGGGAAGCGATTCAATGTCCACAGAGTTATTCACTGCCTTTGTCTTGTCAACCTTCCCCTAGCCACACCATGGAAGGACGCTTCGGACTCCTAACTGAGAAGAATGTCCCAGGTAAAGGAAAATAAGAATCACGTCCAGTTCTTATCACATGGAGACGGAGGAAATGGACCTTCTCTGTTGGGATGAGATGGGGAGATCACACCATCTGAATCGGCATTATAGTGGCCGTTTACGTGAGAGAGTTCTGGAAGGAATTGAGGGTGGGCAGAGAGAAATTCATAGAATCACAAAGTCTTACAGTGCAGGAGGAGGCCATTTGACCCCTTGAGTCTGCTCTGACCACTATCCCACTGCAGGTCTACCTTCTTAAGCACATATATTTACCCTGCTAAACCCCCGACACTGAGGGGCAATTTAGCATGGCTAATTCACCTAACCTGCACATCTTTGGACACTGAATGACAATTTAGCATGGCTAATTCACCTAACCTGCACATCTTTGGACACTGAATGACAATTTAGCATGGCCAATCCACCTAACCTGCACGTCTTTGGACACTGAACGACAATTTAGCATGGCCAATCCACCTAACCTGCACGTCTTTGGACACTGAACGACAATTTAGCATGGCCAATCCACCTAACCTGCACGTCTTTGGACACTGAACGACAATTTAGCATGGCCAATCCACCTAACCTGCACGTCTTTGGGCGCTGAACGACAATTTAGCATGGCCAATCCACCTAACCTGCACGTCTTTGGACACTGAACGACAATTTAGCATGGCCAATCCACCTAACCTGCACGTCTTTGGACACTGAACGACAATTTAGCATGGCCAATCCACCTAACCTGCACGTCTTTGGACACTGAACGACAATTTAGCATGACCAATCCACCTAACCTGTACGTCTTTGGACATTGAACGACAATTTAGCATAGCCAATCCTCCTAACCTGCCTATCTCTAGATATTAAGGGGAAATTTGCAATGGCCGATCCACTTAACCTGGATACGATTGGACACTAAGGGACACTATACCATGCCCAATGCTTCTAATCTACACATCTTTGGAAATAAGGGGAAAATAAGGGCAGGACTTATGAAGAGAGGCTGAGGGATTTGAGGTTATTTTCGTTAGAAAGGAGGTGGCTAAGAGGGGACCTAATCGAAACATATAAGATGATTAGAGGTTTAGATAGGGTGGACAGTGATAGCCTTTTTCCTAGGATGGAGAAAGCTAGCACGAGGGGACACAGCTTTAAATTAAGGGGTGATAGTTATAGGACGGATATCAGAGGTAGGTTCTTTACCCAAAGGGTGGTTCGGGAGTGGAATGCCCTGCCTGCAGCAGTTGTAGATGCGCCAAGTTTGGTGGCGTTTAAGAGGTTAGTTGATAAGTATATGGAAGAGAAGGGAATGGTTTAGTTTGGAGGGGCATTGCTTTTTATATTGGTCGGCGCGACATCGAAGGCCGAAGGGCCTGTTCTGTGCTGTAATGTTCTATGTTCTATGTTCTAAGAGTTTGGGTGCGTTGAGATTGTGTACAATGTAAGTGAATGAGAAGAGGTTTGGATCCATTGACATTATGTACAGTGAGAGTGAATGAGAAGGTGATTGGGATCATTGGGACTGTGTACAGTGGGAGTGAATGGGAAGAGGTTTGGGTCCATTGGGATTGTGTACAGTGGGAGTGAATGGGAAGGGGTTTGGGGCCATTGGGATTGTGTACAGTGGGAGTGAATGGGAAGGGGTTTGGGTCCATTGGGATTGTGTACAGTGGGAGTGAATGGGAAGGGGTTTGGGTCCATTGGGATTGTGTACAGTGGGAGTGAATGGGAAGGGGTTTGGGTCCATTGGGATTGTGTACAGTGGGAGTGAATGGGAAGGGGTTTGGGTCCATTGGGATTGTGTACAGTGGGAGTGAATGGGAAGGGGTTTGGGTCCATTGGGATTGTGTACAGTGGGAGTGAATGGGAAGGGGTTTGGGTCCATTGGGATTGTGTACAGTGGGAGTGAATGGGAAGGGGTTTGGGTCCATTGGGATTGTGTACAGTGGGAGTGAATGGGAAGGGGTTTGGGTCCATTGGGATTGTGTACAGTGGGAGTGAATGGGAAGGGGTTTGGGTCCATTGGGATTGTGTACAGTGGGAGTGAATGGGAAGGGGTTTGGGTCCATTGGGATTGTGTACAGTGGGAGTGAATGGGAAGGGGTTTGGGTCCATTGGGATTGTGTACAGTAGGAGTGAATGGGAAGGGGTTTGGATCCATGGGTATTGTACTGTGGGAATGCATTGTGTTTATTCGTCCCCAGCATTGTTTACCCCCCTGACAGTGCTCTCCTGTTCCCTGTCACAGTCCCCCTGAAGAGTATCTCAGTGGAGGTGGAGGTGAAAGGCTTTGTGGCTGATGTGTCGGCAAGCCTAGAGTACCAGAATGAGGAGAGCAATCCTGTTGAGGCCATCTTTGTATTCCCCATGGACAGCGGTGCTGCTGTCTACAACTTCCAGGCCACCGTTGACGGGAAGACCATCGTGGCCAAGATTAAGGAAAAAGAAGAGGTGAGATATTGGCGAGGTCAAGAGGGGTGTTGGAGTGAGTAAGGGAATACAATGCAGAGTCGTACACATTTCAGATATGAGTCGGTATGTCTGATTGGGTCCATTGGGATTGTGTACAGTGGGAGTGAATGGGAAGGAGTTTGGGAACATTGGGATTATGTACAGTGGGAGTGAATGGGAAGGGGTTTGGGTCCATTGGGATTGTGTACAGTGGGAGTGAATGGGAAGGGGTTTGGGTCCATTGGGATTGTGTACAGTGTGAGTGAATGTTGAATGGTTTGGGTCCATTGGAATTGGGTACAGTGGGAATGAATGGGAAGGAGTTTGTTTCCATTCGGATTGTGTACAGTGGGAGTGAATGGGAAGGGGTTTGGGTCCATTGGGATTGTGTACAGTGGGAGTGAATGGGAAGGGGTTTGGGTCCATTGGGATTGTGTACAGTGGGAGTGAATGGGAAGGGGTTTGGGTCCATTGGGATTATGTACAATGGGAGTGAATGGGAAGGGGTTTGGGTATGTTGTTGATGATTGTTATCTGAAGGGGTTTGGGTCCATTGGGATTGTGTATAGTCATCATGCTGTCCTGTGCCCTCTCGCCACTCCGCCCCTCACAGGCCAAGGATGAATACGATGATGCCATCTCAGCTGGACACCAGGCCTTCTTTCTGGAGGAGGACACCAGCTCCAGTGATATCTTCAACTGCGCCGTGGGCAACCTGCCTCCAGCTCAAAGGGCCAGAGTGTCATTCTCCTTTGTTCAGGAACTGCCAATAGAGGCTGACGGGGCAGTGCGGTTTGTCCTTCCCGTGATTCTCAACCCACGTTATACACCGGAGGGTGAGGCTCATTTTGAGTTACATTGAAAAGTGGGATTATCAGGAAGGTGCATCATGATCAATCACTCCCAGGACAGGTACAGCACGGGGTTAGATACAGAGTAAAGCTCCCTCTACACTGTCCCCCCATCAAACACTCCCAGGACAGGTACAGCACGGGGTTAGATATAGAGTAAAGCTCCCTCTACACTGTCCCCCATCAAACACTCCCAGGACAGGTACAGCACGGGGTTAGATACAGAGTAAAGCTCCCTCTACACTGTCCCCCATCAAACACTCCCAGGACAGGTACAGCAGAGGGTTAGATACAGAGTAAAGCTCCCTCTACACTGTCCCCCATCAAACACTCCCAGGACAGGTACAGCAGAGGGTTAGATACAGAGTAAAGCTCCCTCTACACTGTCCCCCATCAAACACTCCCAGGACAGGTACAGCAGAGGGTTAGATACAGAGTAAAGCTCCCTCTACACTGTCCCCCATCAAACACTCCCAGGACAGGTACAGCAGAGGGTTAGATACAGAGTAAAGCTCCCTCTACACTGTCCCCCATCAAACACTCCAGGACAGGTACAGCACGGGGTTAGATTATAAGGGAAAGGCCCCATTCAGTCCCTTCTCCAGCCTGTTACACAGGGAACAGGAGGAGGATCCATTCAGCCCCTTCTCCAGCCTGTTACACAGAGAACAGGAGGAGGATCCATTCAGTCCCTTCTCCAGCCTGTTACACAGAGAACAGGAGGAGGATCCATTCAGCCCCTTCTCCAGCCTGTTACACAGGGAACAGGAGGAGGATCCATTCAGCCCCTTCTCCAGCCTGTTACACAGGGAACAGGAGGAGGCCCCATTCAGCCCCTTCTCCAGCCTGTTACACAGGGAACAGGAGGAGGATCCATTCAGCCCCTTCTCCAGCCTGTTACACAGAGAACAGGAGGAGGCTCCATTCAGCCCCTTCTATAGTATTAGACATTTCAACTCTGTCTGTCAACCACATCTATGCCTCTCATAATTTTATAAACTTCTATCAGGTGTCCTCTCAGCCTCTGCTGCTCCAAATAAATCAATTCTAGTTTGTCCCCCTGTTTTCTTACTTCTGGGAATAGAATCCCTGCAATGCTGAAGGAGGCCATTCAGCCCATCGCATCTACACCAGCTCTTCAACAGAGCATCCAAACCTAGGCCCTATCCCTGGAATCCCAAGTATTTATCCCACCTATTCACCTCACCCACATATCTTTGAACACAAATGGACAACGTACCTTGTCGAATCCACCTAGCCCACACATCTTTGGACACTAAGGGACAATTTAGCTTGGCCAATCCACGTATCCTGAACATTCTCCATTCTCTCTCTCGATTGCCCATTCTCCTCTCTCTCTCTCTCTCTCACTTTCTCTCACTGTTCCCCATTCTCTCTCTTTTTGTTTCTCATTTTTTCCCTTTCTCTCCTCCACATTCTCTCTCTTTATTCTCCATTCTTTCTCTCTATTTCCCATTTTCTCTCTCTGTATTCCCCGTTCTCTCTGGCACTCTCTCTGTATTCCCCGTTCTCTCTGGCACTCTCTCTGTTCACCGTTCTCTCTGGCACTCTCTCTCTGTTCACCGTTCTCTCTGGCACTCTCTCTCTGTTCACCGTTCTCTCTGGCACTCTCTCTCTGTTCACCGTTCTCTCTGGCACTCTCTCTCTGTATTCCCCATTCTCTCTGGCACTCTCTCTCTGTTCACCGTTCTCTCTGGCACTCTCTCTCTGTTCACCGTTCTCTCTGGCACTCTCTCTCTGTATTCCCCGTTCTCTCTGGCACTCTCTCTGTTCACCGTTCTCTCTGGCACTCTCTCTCTGTTCACCGTTCTCTCTGGCACTCTCTCTCTGTTCACCGTTCTCTCTGGCACTCTCTCTCTGTTCACCGTTCTCTCTGGCACTCTCTCTCTGTATTCCCCGTTCTCTCTCTGTGTTTTTGTGTCTCGCTATCCGTTTCTGTTTTTATTTCCCATGAGATAGAATAGACAGGGTTCCACCTGAAGGGAAATTGAGTGGGAGGGAGGAGCCGGAGGGGTGGTGGGGTGTGTTGTACAAAGGACAGGAGACCTGCAGTCTAACTGTACTGCCCGTTAACTGTCCCTCGTCTCCCAGGTTCCCAGTCTCCCAGCAGCACCCAGGACGTGGTACGAGTTCAGCGGCTGCCATACACGTTATCGTTCAGTGCCAATATCCAGAGCCCGCTGGGGATCTCCCGAGTCCAATCCAACTGCGGACTGAGCCCCCTGGAGTACCTGACACCGGACAAGACAAGAGCCAAGGTGAGGCGGGGAAGCAGTTGGGCTTTGGGCAGTGTTGGGGCCAGGGAAAGAGGTGCGTGCGGCGTGAATGTCCATGCAGCAATTGGAAGGTGGGTGGGCCCAGATGAAAGGTGAGGGGGGGTAGTGATGTTGCTTCAGAAGGAACTTTTCAGAATGAAAATATAACAAAACTTATTCCAACTTAGAGATCAATGAAGTAACTTCATTCCTCCCAGCTTGGAGCCTAACCCTGGACCACTCCAAGCCACCCCCCTCCTCCCTTCATTCCCAACAGGTTCTTATTTACAGTGAGGTCAGCTGATCATCACATCATTCTGTAATTGGTTCTATGGTTTACTGGGTCAGCTGACCTTTACAGCTTGTTACCATTGGTCACGTGTCGAAGTGTCACCGGTTAGATTTACTAGGTTACACCGGTAAAATTCTAAGAGCTGATTGGGCAGCACGGTGGCACAGTGGTTAGCCTTGCTGCCTCACAGCACCGGGGACCGCGTTCAATTCCGGCTTGGGGAATTTGCACATTCTCCCCATGTCTGTGTGGGTTACCTGTAGGTGCTGTGGTTTCCTCCTGAAAGACAAGACATGCAGGTTAGGTGGATTGGCCATGCTAAATTGTCCCTTAGTGTCCAAAGATGTGCAGGTTAGGTGGATTGGCCATGCTAAATTGTCCCTTAGTGTCCAAAGATATGCAGGTTAGGTAGATTGGCCATGCTAAGTTGTCCCTTAGTGTCCAAAGATATGCAGGTTAGGTGGATTGGCCATGCTAAATTGTCCCTTAGTGTCCAAAGACATGCAGGTTAGGTGGATTGGCCATGCTAAATTGTCCCTTAGTGTCCAAAGACATGCAGATTAGGTGGATTGGCTATGCTAAGTTGTCCCTTAGTACCCAAAGATGTGTAGATAAAGTAGGTTGGCCATGCTAAATTCTCCCTTAGTGTCCAAAGATGTGCAATTCAGTGGATTGGCCATGCTAATTTACCCTTAGTGTTCCAGGATGCGTAGGTTAGAGCAATTAGCCGGGTAAGTGTGTGGAATTATGGGGATAGAGCCTGGCTTGGGTTGGGTTGTTAGCGGTGCAGACTTGATGGGCCGAATGGCTGCCTCCTACACTACAGGGTTTCTACGAAAGTATTGCATAATTGCTTTTAAAAAGGTGGTGGTTTTACTGAGTTAGAAAAAACGCAAGTACAGACCTGATAGGTTGAGGGAGCCGGGACTGTTCTCACTGGAGAGCCGTAGGTTGAGAGGCGACCTGATAGAGGTTTATAAAATGTTGAGAGGAATAGATAGGATGGACTCTCAGAGACTATTTCCCCGAGCTGAAATGGTCACTACGAGAGGACACAGATTTAAGGTGCAGGGAAGCAAATACAAAGGAGATGTCAGGGGTAGGTTTTTCACTCAGAGGGTGGTGAGTGAGTGGAACCGACTGCCGTCAGAGGTTGTTGAGGCAAACTCACTGGGGTCTTTTTAAAAGACTTCTGGATGAGTACATGGAAAAGAATAGGATAGGGGGTTATAGATAGGTCTGTGGATTGGTAGATGTGACCGGTGCAACTTGTGGGCCGAAGGGCCTGTTTGCGCTGTAGCGTTCTATGTTCTATGTTCAGATATTAGGGCGAGGCTGCACCTGGGGCATTGTGCATAGTTTGTGTCCCTGTATTTGAGGACAGATGCATGGGAGACAGTTCACAGGAGGTTCAATAGATTGATTCCACAGATGAGGGAGTTTGTCACATGGTGAGAGATTGAACGGTTTAGGCTCTACTCTCTTGAATTTAGAAGAATGAGGGGAGATCAAATTGAGGAATACAAGATGATAAAAGGTATGGATAAAACAGAGATGGAGCAGATATTTCCGCATGTGGGGATTCTAGGATGGGAGGTTATAATCTTAGGCTAAGGGGCTAGCAAGTTAAAGATGGAGCTGACTTCTCCCAAAGGGTTGCGAATCTGCCGAATTCGCTATCTCAACGTGTGGCAAACGCTGAGTCAGTGAGTAAATTTAAGGAGGAGTTTGATTTTTTTTTTATTTGATAAAGGGGTAAAAGGTTCCGGGGGAAGACAGGAAAATGGGGATGAGGAGCATATCAGCCATGATTGAATGGCGGAGTGAATTCGATGGGCTGAACGGCCTAATTCTGCTCCTGTACCTTTATGGATTTATGAGGATAGGGTGCTCAAAGTGAAACATTTGTGCCAGGCAGCAGGGTTACCAAGGCATAGGCTTTCTGAATTTGTACAAATTTAACCAATCAGTTTGAATCAGGCCCTTGGATACCAGCAACCTATTAGATTTAAATTTGACGTTTTTGGTAACCTGGGAACAATCGTGTTATGAGGGATATCGACGTGTCATCACGGATATAAAAGGAAGGAGGCAGTGGGACAAAAGCGGACAGCATCTGCCAGAGTAACAGCTCTGAGTTCAACTCTTAGCTTCATGCATGTCTTAAGAGAAAGCAACATCTCGACAGCAAAGATGGCAAAGAAGAAAGAAGTCCAGATAGAAGAATCAACAGAGAAAGTTTAGAAGTTTACGGAAGACGCAAAACCATGGTTATAATTTACAGAGTGACTAACGTTCAACTTTTTTGCTAATAGACGGGAATTGTATTATCTTAACAGCATTTCATTAGAATAGTGTTTTATTCGGTTTGTTAATAGTTCAGTTAACTTGCTACCTGTTAGTTAGATAGCTAAAGTGTTAGTTGTTGACTTTTAACAGAAGCTCAAAGTTATTTTGATTTAACTACGAGAAGTGGCTGAAGAGCAGGTCACGCCATTCCACTCTCAACTTTTACAGATTATAGGATGAGGTACTCCTCTTTGGGTGTAACCTTTTACCCCATCACCAATTAAAAATCAAACTCCTCCTTAAATTTACTCACTGACCCAACGGTTGCGAATTCCACAAGTAGCTTCTCCCTCAGCTCTGTCTTTAACTTGCGACCCCTTATCCTAAGATTACAACCTCTCGTCCTAGAATCCTCACCAGCAGAAATATCCACTCCATGTCTGCTTTATCCATACCTTTTATCATCTTGTATTCCTCAATTAGTTCTCAGTGGAGATTAACCTCCGCTTTTATAACACTCAGTCCCTTCTCTCTCAGGAAGATATTTGTACACTGGTGTCTCTCAATCCCCCTTCTCTCTCAGGGAGATATCTGTACACTAACTGGTGTTTCTCAGTCCCCCCTCTCTCTCAGGGAGATATCTATACACTGACTGGTGCCTCTCAGTCCCCTCTCTCTGTGTGAGATATTTGTACACTGATTGGTGTCTCTCAGTCCCCTCTCTCTCTCAGGGAGATATTTGTACACTGACTGGTGTCCCTCAGTCACCTCTCTCTCACATGGAGATATCTGTACATTGACTGGTGTCTCTCTCAGTCCCCTCTCTCTCACATGGAGATATCTGTACATTGACTGGTGTCTCTCTCAGTCCCCCCTCTCTCTCAGGGAGATATCTATACACTGACTGGTGCCTCTCAGTCCCCTCTCTCTCTCAGGGAGATATCTGTACACTGACTGGTGTCCCTCAGTCACCTCTCTCTCACATGGAGATATCTGTACATTGACTGGTGTCTCTCTCAGTCACCTCTCTCTCACATGGAGATATCTGTACATTGACTGGTGTCTCTCAGTCCCCTCTCTCTCTCACATGGAGATATCTGTACACTGACTGGTGTCTCTCAGTCCCCTCTCTCTCTCACATGGAAATATCTGTACACTGACTGGTGTCTCTCAGTCCCCTCTCTCTCTCACATGGAGATATCTGTACATTGACTGGTGTTTCTCAATCTGTTTTTGATTACTGGCTTCTTTTTCTTGTTTCCAGCTATCCCTGACGGATGAACATAGATTCGATAAGGACGTTGAACTTCTGATCTACTACGATAACATTCACACACCGACTGCCATAGTTGAGGCAGGGGTGGAATCTGCAGCTTCAGGTAACAGGAGAATGCTTTGTCATCATAGATGGATTGATGGCGAATGAGAGAGGGTAATGGGTTGAATGGAGTATGCAAAACGGTTTGAAATTGTTTGCCGACAGTGAACATCGAATTTACGAAGAAAGATTGGATAGTCTTAGATTGTTTTCATTGAAGTAGAAAAGACTGAGGGGTAACATGATTGAGATGTGCAAGATGGAGGGGCAAGGTGGATAAAGAGCAGCTGTTCCCCTTAGTTGAAGAGAGGGCGGTTGGCCTAGTGGTATTTTCACTGGGCTTTTAATCCAGGGTGTTGATTCGGGGACCTGTGTTCGAATTTAAATCCAACAAATTGGAATTTAAATTCAATAAAAAATGTCTGGAATTAAGAATCTACTGATGACAGTGAAACCATTGTCGGAAAAACCCATCTGATTCACTAATGTCACTTTAGGGAAGGAAATCTGCCGTCCTTACCCAGTCTGGCCTACATGTGACTCCAGAGCCATAGCAACTGCCCTCCAACAGGCAATAAATGCTGGCCCAGCCAGTGAAACCTACATTCCATGGAAGAATTATAGAATCTTATGTGTAGAAGGAGGCCATTTGGCCCATCAAGTGTACGCCAACCACAGTCCCATGCAGACCTATTCCCATAACCTCATGCATTTTCCCAGCTAATCCCTCTGACACTAATGGACAATTTAGCATGGCCAATCCACCTAACCCACATGTCTTTCGGACTGTGGGAGGAAAACGGAGCACCCAAGGAAACCCACGCAGACATGGGGACAACATGCAAACTCCACACAGACAGTAACCTGAGCTGGTAATTGAACCCAGGTCCCTGGCACTGTTGGGCAGCAGTGCTAACCATTGTGCCACCCTGAGAGTTTTTAAAAAATTTTTATTTTGAGACACAGGTTCAAAGTGAGGGGCAGGAGGTTTCCGGAGGGGTGTGAGGAAAAAAAACTTCTTTACCCAGAGGATAATGACAGCCTGGAATGCACTGCCTGGGAGAGTGGTGGAGGCGGGATGGCTCAAAGTACCTGGATGAATACTTGGCACACCATCACATTCAGGACTATGGGCCAACTGCTGGTAAGTGAGATTAGGTTGAAAGTCACAGTGGGTTAGCACTGCTGCTTCACAGCTCCAGTGTCCTGGGTTCAATTGGGTCACAGTCTGTGTGGGGGTTGCACATTCTCCTCGAGTCTGCGTGGGTTTCCTCCGGGTGCTCCAGTTCCCTTCCACAGTCCAAAGATGTGCAGGTTAGGTTGATTGGCCGTGCTAAAATTGTGCCATTGTGTTTGAGATGCGTAGGTTAGAGGGATTAGTGGATAAATATATATAGGGATATGGGGGTAGGGCCTGGTGGGATTGTGGGTGGTACAGACTTGATGGGCTAAATGGACTTTTTCAGCACTGTAAGGTTTCTGTGAGATGTTTCTAATGCATGTGAGCAGACACAGTGGGCCAAAGGGTCTCTTCTGCATGGTATGATTCTATGCAAACGCAGAATTTTGGAAAAACACAACACGTTGAGCAAGATCTGTGGAGAGGAAGCTCCCATTTCGAACCCAACTGAACCAGTTCCCAAGAAGAGACATATCGGACTCGAAAGGCGAACTCTGCTTTTTTTCTCCGTAGACAGTGTCAGCCCTGCTCGTTGACACAGTGGTTCGCCATGCTGCCTCACAGTGCCAGGGACCCAGACCGATTCCATCCTCGGGTGATCAGATGGAGGTTGCACATTTTCCTGTGCAGATTTCCTCTGGGTGTTCTGGTTTCCTCCCAGACTCCAAAAAATGTGTGGGTTAGGTAGATTGGCCAAACTAAATTATCCTTTAATGACCGAAGATGCGCACGTTAGCACTGCTGCCTCACAGCGCCAGTGCCCTGGCTTCAAATCCTGGCCTGGATCATTATCTATTCTCCCCCCTTTTCTGCGTGGGTTTCCTCCAGGTACTCAGATTCACTCCCACTGTCCAAGAGATGTGCAGATTAGGTGGGTTGGCCATGCTAAATTGTCCCTTAATATCCAAACATGTGCAGGTTAGGTGGGTTGGCCATGCTAAATTGTCCCTTAATATCCAAACATGTGCAGGTTAGGTGGGTTGGCCATGCTAAATTGTCCCTTAATATCCAAACATGTGCAGGTTAGGTGGGTTGGCCATGCTAAATTGTCCCTTAGTGTCCAAAGATGTGCAGGTTAGGTGGTTGGTGTAAATTGTCCCTTAATATCCAAACATGTGCAGGTTAGGTGGGTTGGCCATGCTAAATTGTCCCTTAATATCCAAACATGTGCAGGTTAGGTGGGTTGGCCATGCTAAATTGTCCCTTAGTGTCCAAAGATGTGCAGGTTAGGTGGATTGATGATGCTAAATATGTAAGTTATGAGGGTTACATAGAACATAGAACATTACAGCGCCGAACAGGCCCTTCGGCCTTCGATGTTGCGCCGACCAATTCAGAAAAAGCAATGACTCTCTAACCTAAACCATTCCCTTTTCATCCATAAACTTATCTACTAACCTCTTAAACGCCACCAAACTTGGCGCATCTACAACTGCAGCAGGCAGGGCATTTCATATCTTTACCACTGTCTGGGTAAAGAACCTACCTCTGACATCCGTTCTATAACTACCACCCCTTAATTTAAAGCT
This sequence comes from Sphyrna mokarran, assembly GCA_024679065.1. NCBI lineage: Eukaryota > Metazoa > Chordata > Chondrichthyes > Carcharhiniformes > Carcharhinidae > Sphyrna > Sphyrna mokarran. The sequence goes on along the minus strand of JAGIQG010000040.1, from coordinate 1,263,609 downwards.
GTGTCCCCTCGTGCTAGCTTTCTCCATCCTAGGAAAAAAGCTATCACTGTCCACACTATCTAAACCTCTAATCATCTTATATGGTTGGATGGGTCTGCTGAAGATGCTCTATCAGAGAGTTGGTGCAGACTTGATGAGTTGAATGGCCCCCTGTTCTGTAGGGTATGCTTCTAACATCCGCAGTGTCTTTGGTTTTACTGTTAGGTTGGAGCTATACAGAGAGGTCAGGTTAGTGATGGGATTGGATTAGGGCCAGATGGAAGAATGAGGTGGAATAGAGGGAATGGTTGTTTTGGAAACTGGTTGCAGGTATTTGCTGGAGGCAGATTTTGGGTTAGGGACAGGATGTGTTGTTGTTGGGCATTGAGACAGCATAGGTTGGTATTTGGTTAGAGGGAGAGGTTGGGTTTGGAACTGGTTGCCTTGGTATTGAATAGATGCAGACGTTAAATGCAATGCCATGACGTGAAGGAGAACGTCATGACCTCCTTGACCTTCACATTTATGCTTCATCGACCTCAATGGAGACACAAACTCATTATCTTTCCCCAATGCCAGCTACAGCTCATTGGCACAGTGGTTAGCATGGCTGCCTCACAGCGCCAGGAACCTGGCTTTGATTCCCAGCTTGGCTTACTATCATAGAACATTACAGCGCAGTACAGGCCCTTCGGCCCTTGATGTTGTGCCGGCCAGTGGACCCTCTAACCTAAACTATTCCAATATCATCCATATGCCTATCCACCGAACATTTGAATGCCCCCAAAGTAGGCGAGTCCACAACTTCTGCAGGCAGGGCATTCCACGCCCTCACCACCCTCTGTGTAAAGAACCTGCCTCTGACATCCGTCCTATAACTACCACCTCTTAATTTAAAGTTATGTCCCCTCGTGTTGGTCATCACCATCCGAGGAAAAGGGCTCTCACTATCCACCCTATCCAGTCCTTTGATCATCTTATACGCCTCAATTAGGTCACCGCGTACCTTCTTCTCTCTAATGAAAATAACCTCAGGTCCCTCAGCCTTTCCTCATAAGGCCTTCCCACCATACCAGGCAACATCCTGGTAAACCTCCTCTGCACCCTTTCCAATGCTTCCACATCTCTCTTATAATGCGGCGACCAGAACTGTACGCAATATTCCAAGTGCGGCCGCACCAGAGTTTTGTACAGTTGTAACATAACCTCACGGCTCCTACATTCAATCCCTCTACCAATAAAAGCTAACACACCGTACGCCTTCTTAACAACTTTATCAACCTGGGTGCCAACTTTCAAAGAGCTCTGTACTTGTACCCCAAGATCCCTCTGCTCGACAACACTATTAAGGGTCCTTCCATTAGCCCTATATTTCATATGCCTGTTATTCCTACCAAAGTGAATCATCTCACACTTATCCGTATTGAATTCCCTTTGCCACCTCACGGCCCAGCTCTGCAACCTATCTATGTCCCTCTGCAAACTGTAACATCCATCCTCGCTGTCTACAACTCCCCCAACTTTGGTATCGTCAGCAAATTTACTAATCCAACCCTCTACACCCTCATCTAGGTCATTTATAAAAATGACAAACAGCAGTGGCCCTAAAACCGATCCTTGAGGTACACCACTTGTAACTGCACTCCAGGTTGAATATTTCCCATCAACCACCACCCTCTGTCTTCTATCAGCTAGCCAATTCCTAATCCAAACTGCTAAATCCCCTTCAATCCCATGCATCTGCACTTTCTGCAGTAGCCTACCATGGGGAACCTTATCAAACGCTTTGCTAAAATCCATATACACTACATCAACTGCCTTACCCTTATCTACCTCTTTGGTCACCTCCTCAAAAAACTCAATAAGGTTTGTGAGGCACGACCTACCCTTCACCAAACCGTGCTGACTATCCCTAATCAATTTATTCCTCTCTAGATGCTTATAAATCCTATCCCTTATAATTCTTTCCAAGACTTTGCCCACAACAGAAGTCAGGCTCACTGGTCTATAATTTCCAGGATGGTCCCTACTCCCTTTTTTGAACAAAGGGACAACATTTGCCATCCTCCAGTCTTCCGGCACTATACCTGTAGCTAACGACGACATGAAGTTCAAAGCCAAAAGCTCTGCAATCTCCTCTCTAGCCTCCCAGAGAATCCTAGGGTAAATCCCATCTGGCCCAGGGGACTTATCAATTTTCATACCCTCAAGTTTCGCTAACACCTCCTCCTTATGAACCTCAATCCTGCCCAGTCTACAACCTGGTATCGCAGTATTCTCCCCGACAACATTGTCTTTCTCCTGCATGAATACTGACGAAAAATACTCATTCAGTGTCTCTCCTACCTCCTCAGGCTCCACGCACAACTTCCCACTGCTATCTCTGACTGGCCCTAATCTTGCCCTAACCAATCTTTTATTATTTATATACCTGTAAAAAGCTTTAGGATTCTCCTTAATCCTATCCACCAAAGTCTTCTCGTGTCCTCTTCTGGCTCTTCTCAACTCCCTCTTTAGCTCCTTCCTGGCTGATTTATAGCTCTCTATTGCCCTAACTGAGCCTTCACGTCTCATCATTATATAAGCCTCCTTCTTCCTCTTCACCAGAGATTCAACTTCCTTAGTACACCATGGTTCCCTCACTCGACCACTTCCTTCCTGCCTGGCAGGTACATATTCATTAAGGACATGCAGAAGCTGTTCCTTAAATATGCTCCACATTTCAGATGTCCCCAGCCCTGCAATTTCCTGCTCCACCCTATGCATCCTAAATCTCTCCTAATAGCCTCATAATTACCTTTCCCCCAGCTATAACTACTGTTATTCAGTACGTGCCCATCCCTTTCCATCACTAAGGTACACGTAACCGAATTGTGGTCACTATCACCAAAGTGCTCACCCACCTCCAAGTCTAACACCTTGTCTGGTTCATTACCCAGTACCAAATCCAATATAGCCTCACCTCTTGTTGGCCTATCTACATACTGAGTCATGAAACCTTCCTGCACACATTGAACAAAAACTAACCCCTCTAACGTACTTGAACTATAGCTTTTCCAATCGATATTAGAAAAGTTAAAGTCCCCAATTACAACTACCCTGTTACTTTCACACCTATCCAGGATCAACTTTGCAATCCCTTCCTCTACTTCTCTGGAACTTTTTGGAGGCCTATAAAAAACTCCCAACAGTGTGACCTCTCCTTTCTTGTTTCTAATCTCAGCCCACACGACCTCAGCAGACAAGTCCACATCAAACGTCTTTTCTGCCACCGTAATGCTGTCCTTAACTAACAATGCCACTCCTCCCCCTCTTCTACCACCACCTCTGCTCTGACTGAAACATCTGAACCCCAGAACCATTCCTGCCCCTGCTCTATCCACGTCTCTATCTGTATGGATCTACACATTCTCATCCCATTGTCTGTGTGGATTTCCTCCAGATGTTCCTGTTTCCTCCCACAATCCAAGAGGTGTTCAGGTTAGGTGGATTGGCCATGCAGAAATGTCCCTTAGTGTCCAAAGATGTGCAGGTTAGGTGGATTGGCCATGCAGAAATGTCCCTTAGTGTCCAAAAGATGTGCAATTTAGCACGTCCAATCCACCTAACCTGCACATCTTTGGACACTAAGGGACAATTTAGCAAAGTTAATCCAGCTAATCAGCACATCGCTTAGACTGTGGGCAGAAACTGGAGCACCCGGAGGAAACCCATGCAGCACGAGGAGAATGTGCAGTCTCGATGGGTGAAATGACCTCCCTCTGCACTGCAGGGATTCTAAGATTCTATTGGAAGTTGCCCCAATAACCATCACCAGTCTGTAACAGAGCAAATAACAATGTAATTACCAAGGCCTGCACTCGCTGATAAAGTGGACAGGAGAGAGTGTGATGGGGACAGGTTGTGTCGGGGACGAGTGCAAGGTGGAGAGATTGGGTTGGCGACCGTTTTCTTTGTTATTGGGCAAAGGGAGGTTCAGGATAGGCTACTTTGCGGAGATGGATGAAGGAACAGCCTCTTATTCCGGATGGACAGAGCAATGTTCTGGGAGGGTGTTGTTGGGCAGAGGCTCATATGGAAGTTGGGCAGACCAAGACTCTTCAGCTCTGCTCCTGTTCCATCTCTTATGCAGGGACCCTAATGGGAGACCCGGCTGTCATGGTCAATATCTATCCCTGCTTTCCTGAGACACCTTCCCGGGTTACCTGCGGCGAGTTCATCTTCCTCATGGACCGTTCTGGAAGTATGGACTGTATGATGTCTGACAACTACAAGGGGCCCACTCGCATCCAAAGCGCCAAGGTAATCAATCAATGTGAAATGGTGTTGGGGGGGCTGCGGGGAGGGTTCAGTTGGGTGGGGGAGCCAGTCAGGTAATTCAGATGTTTGAATTGATTTGATTTGTTATTGTCACATGTACTGGGATACAGTGAAAGGTATTGTTTCTTGTGCACTACATAGGCAAAGCAGACTGTTCATAGAGAACACGGCACGGTGGGTTAGCAATGCTGTTTACAGCTCCGGGGTCCCCAGGTTCGATTCCCGGCTCGGGTTGCTGTCTCTGTGGAGTTTGCACATTCCCTTCGTATCTGCGTGGGTTTCCTCCGAGTACTCAAGTTTCCTCCCACAGTCCAAAGATGTGCAGCTTAGGTTGATTGGCTGTACTAAGAAATTGGCCGTTAGTGTCCAGGGATGCGAAGGTTAGAGGGATTACTGGGTATAATATGTAGGGATGTGGGGGTAGGGCCTGGGTGGGATTGTGTTTGGTACGGACTCGATGGGCTGAAGGACCTCTTTCTGCGCTGTAGGGATTCTATGAGAACATAGGGAAGGGGAAAAAAGATTTGATTTATTATTGTCACATGTATTGGGATACAGTGAAAAATATTGTTTCTTGCTTTTCAAAGTGTACTGTTTATAGGGAAAAAGAGAATACAGAATATAGCATTACAGTAAGAAGTCTCACAACACCAGGTTAAAGTCCAACAGGTTTATTTGTAGTCACAAGCTTTCGGAGCACTGCTCCTTCATCAGGAGGGAATGAACACCCTGAATCTTTCAAGACCATGTCAAACTTCAACAAAAATGGCATTATTCAATATGCATGATGAAGATCAGAACTCATAGGTGTAACCACAGCTTGCTCCGAGCTACACTACCAAGCGTTGTATCTTATAGAGTCTAATACCCCTTTCTTTACATTGCAAAACATTATTTACATCAGGTCATCATTGCCTTACTTTCGAGTTCTGTTTTTGATCATGTTATACAGTTCCATTGTCTTGTGTGCTTTAGTTTTTAATCGTTTTCCAGACATCTACCCATTTACGATATCAGAGCATTGTGTTTGTCAAACTGATTTTGATGGGTTGTTAATTGTTCATAAATGACCTGGATGAGGAAGTGGAGAGATGGGTTAGTAAGTTCACCGACGATACGAAGGTTGGTGGTGTTGTGGATAGTCTGGAGGGATGTCTGAAGTTGCAGCGAGACATAGATAGGATGCAAGACAGGGCGGAGAAGTGGCAGATGGACTTCAACGCGGATAAATGTGTGGTGGTCCATTTTGGCAGGACCAATGGGATGAAGCAGTATAATATCAAGGATAGGAGTCTTGGCAGTGTTGAGGAGCAGAAGGATCTTGGGGTCCGGGTCCATAGGTCTCTTAAATCTGCCCCGCAAGTGGAGGATGTGGTCAAGAAGGCATATGGTGTACTAGCCTTCATTAATAGAGGGATTGAGTTTAGGAGTCAGGAGGTAATGCTGCAACTTTATAAGACCCTTGTCAGACCCCACTTGGAGTACTGTGTGCAGTTCTGGTCGCCTCACTATAGGAAGGATGTGGAAGCTATTGAAAGGGTGCAGAGGAGATTTACAAGGATATTGCCTGGATTGGGAGGCATGCCTTATGAAGACAGGTTGAGGGAGCTGGGACTGTTCTCCCTGGAGAGACGAAGGTTGAGAGGCGACCTGATAGAGGTTTATAAGATGTTGAGAGGAATAGATAGGGTGGATTCTCGGAGGCTTTTCCCAGGGCTGAAATGGTTGCTACGAGAGGACATAGGTTTAAGGTGCTGGGGGGCAAATACAGAGGAGATGTCAGGGGTAAGTTTTTCACTCAGAGGGTGGTGAGTGAATGGAATCGGCTGCCGTCAGTGGTGGTAGAAGCAAACTCTCTGGGGTCTTTTAAGAGACTTCTGGATGAGTACGTGGGATTTAATGGGATTGGGATTTACAGATAGTTCTATGGCTTGGTAGGTAGGGATATGATCGGCACAGCTTGTGGGCCGAAGGGCCTGTTTGTGCTGTAGTGTTCTATGTCCCATCTCCAGTTTTCAGAGAGACAATGGTTCCTCTAGATTTTTTGGACCTTTGATAATTGATAAGCCTTAACATCAGTCCTCACATGGTTGTTATTACCATGGAGTGATACCATCTGCGGTGTGTCAGCTGCCTGAGATGTAGTTATTGTATTTTGTCCTGTCTGCCTGCAGTGAATGTGGATGCTCCAGTGCTGTCTGTTTAACCCTCTCCATTCATTCCTTTCCTGCTGCAGCCCACACTCCCTGGGTTTTGCCCCACTACAGCCAGTGCTCTGAAATCTCGTAATTCCACATCAATCTGTTGGACTTTAACCTGATGTTATGAGACTTCTTTCTGTGCCCACCCCAGTCCAACACCAACATTTCCACATTCTACTGTTATAGTCATAGCTAGGGTGTAGAGAAAGATCAACTCAAAAATCTGACAGCAACAGGGAAGAAGCTGTTCTTGAGTTGGTTGGTACATGACTCAGACTTTTGTATCTTTCTCCCAATAGAAGAAGGTGAAAGAGAGAATGTCCGGGTGCGTGGGGTCCTTGGTCATGCTGGCTGCTTTTGTGAGGCAGCGGGAAGTGTAGACAGAATCAGTGGATGGGAGGCTGGTTCGTACACTGGACTAGGTTGAGTTCACACTGGGCTTCACAGTGGCACCTCATCTTGGTTTTAAAAGGTCATCTTTTTACTCTGAAGTTGTGCCCTCAGTTCTCGTCTCTCCCACTAATCTTCCCCACGTCCATTCTATACAGGCCCTTCAGTATTCTGTAAGTTTCAGTGAGACCTCCCCTTATTATCCTCCCTCATGCTTGCGTGTTTCTCCGGGTGCTCTTGTTTCCTCCCACAGTCCAAAGATGTGTAGGTTAGGTGGATTGGCCATGCTAAATTGTCCCTTAGTGTCCAAAGATGTGCAGGTTAGGGTGGATTGGCCGTGCTAAATTGTCCCTTAGTGTCCAAAGATATGCAGCTTAGGTGGATTGGCCATGCTAAATTCTCCTTCAGCGTAACCACAATAGGCATCAGAGTGTGACGACTAAGGGGATTTACACAGTAACTTCATTTGCGGTATCAATGTAAGCCTACTTGTGACACTAATACTTTAAATAATTAAGTAAACTCCCATCGAGTGACAAGATGAAACCCACAAGAGATCTGTGGATGTCCAGGAACTTTGACGAGAAATGCTGATTAACCGGAATTTTCCTCCTACAGGATACCTTACTGCTGCTCCTGAAGAGCCTTCCCATGGGATGTTACTTCAACATTTATGGATTCGGGAGCACATTCAAGTCTTTCTTCCCGTAAGTGGCTATTTAAAGCAGGAAATCAGGGCAGGCTCTCAACTTGACTTTAGCACAGGGTGCAGTTAACCTCCCTGGACCATGTCCGCAGACGTGACCTTTCACCCTTTGCAGTCTGTGCTCAAAGTTGACCGTCAGACAAGTTGAGGGAGAGGCTTCAAAGAACCAAACAGCGTAGAAGAGGCCTTCGGCCATGGAGTCTGCATTGATGCAGAGGAACAGAGAGATCTTGGGATTCGTGTCCATGGATCTCTGAAGGTTGCGACTCAAGTGGACAGAGCCGTGAAGAAGGCTTAGTGTATCTTAGCGTTTATTAACAGGGGATTTGAGTTTAAGAGCCATGGGGTTATGCTGCAACTATACCAGACATTGGTGAGACCACATTTGGAATATTGTGTTCAGTTCTGGTCAGCTGACTATAAGAAGCTTTGGAGAGGGTGCAGAGGGGATTTACAAGGATGCTGCCTGGTTTGAAGGGTGGATCTTGTGAGGAAAGTTTGAGGGAGCTGGGTCTTTTCTCTTTAGAAGGGGGGAAGATGAGAGGCGACTTAATAGAGGTTTATAAGATGATGAGGGGAATAGATAGAGTGGACATGCAAAGACTATTTCCTTGGGTGGATGTAGCTTTTACTAGGGGGCAGAACTATAAAGTTCATGATGGGAGAATGTAGGAGGAATGACTGAGGTAGATTCTTTACTAAGAGAGTGGTTGAGGTGTGGAATAGACTGCCTACTGTGATAGTGGAGTCAGACACTTTGGGAACTTTCAAGCGGTTTTTGGATAGGAACATAGAACATTACAGCGCAGAACAGGCCCTTCGGACTTCGATGTTGCGCCAACGAATTAAGAAAAAGCAATGACCCTCTAACCTAAACCATTCCCTTTTCATCCATAAACTTATCTACTAACCTCTTAAACGCCCCCAAACTTGGCACATCTACAACTGCAGCAGGCAGGGCATTCCATACCCTGACCACCCTCTGGGTAAAGAACCTACCTCTGACATGCGTCCTATAACTACCACCCCTTAATTTAAAGCTATGTCCCCTCGTGGTAGCTTTCTCCATCCTAGGAAAAAGGCTATCACTGTCCACCCTATCTAAACCTCTAATCATCTTATATGTTTCAATAAGGTCTCCTCTTAGTCGCCTTCTTTCCAATAAAAACGACCTCAAATCCCTCAGCCTCTCTTCATAAAACCTGCCCTCCATACCAGGCAAACCTCCTGGTAAACCTCCTCTGTACCCTCTCCAATGCCTCCACATCTTTCTTATAATGCGGAGACAAGAACTATACACAATAGAACATAGAACATAGAACAATACAGCACAGAACAGGCCCTTCGGCCTTCGATGTTGTGCCGACCAAAATAAAAAGCAATGCCCCTCCTAACTAAACCATTCCCTTCTCAGCCATATACTTATCAACTAACCTCTTAAACGCCACCAAACTTGGCGCATCTACAACAGCTGCAGGCAGGGCATTCCACTCCCTAATCACTCTGAGTAAAGAACCTACCTCTGATCTCCGTCCTATAACTCATACCCCTTAATTTAAAGCTGTGTCCCCTCGTGCTAGCTTTCTCCATCCTAGGAAAAGGCTATCACTGTCCACCCTATCTAAACCTCTAATCATCTTATATGCTTCAATAAGATCCCCTCTTAGCCGCCTCCTTTCTAACGAAAACAACCTCAAATCCTTCAACCTCTCTTCATAGGACCTGCCCTCCATACCAGGCAACATCCTGGTAAACCTCCTCTGTACCCTCTCCAATGCCTCACATCTTTCTTATAATGTGGGGACCAGAACTGCACACAATACTCCAAGTGCGGCCGCCCTAGAGTTTTGTACAGTTGCAACATGATGCTGCGGCTCCTAAATTCAATCCCCCTACCAATAAAAGCTAAGACTCCATATGCTTTCTTAACAACTTTATCCACTTGACTGCCTACTTTCAGGGATCTATTGACACATACACCAATATCCTTCTGTTCCTCAACACTATTAAGAGCCCTACCATTAGCCCTATACTCTACACATTTATTGTTCCTGCCAAAGTGCATTACCTCACACTTTTCCACATTAAACTCCATTTGGCACCTCTCGGCCCAGCTCTGCAACTTGTCCAAGTCTCTCTGCAAACTATAACACCCCTCTTCACTATCTACCACTCCTCCGACTTTGGTGTCATCCACAAATTTACTAATCCATCCTTCAATACCCTCATCCAGATCATTTATAAAATTACAAACAGCAGGGGCCCCAAAACAGATCCCTGAGGTACACCACTTGTAACCGAACTCCATGATGAATAATTTCCATCAACCACCACCCTCTGTTTTCTATCAGCTAGCCAATTCCTGATCCAATCCATGGAGCACTCCAGAATGATAGGAAGTGGGACAGCTTGATCTTGGGTTTAGACATAGCTCGGCACAAGCTCGGCACAAGAGGGCCGAAGCGCTTCTTCTGTGGTATGCTTCTCTATGTTTCTGTGATGCATTGGAAACACCCGACCTTTCACCGAATCCCACTTGCCATCCATTGACCCATAAGTGTGATGATGTCCCAAGTACTCATCCAGGTACTTTGTAAAGGATGTGAGGCATTCCGCCTCCACCATCCTCCAGTGCATTCCAGACCGTCACCACCCTCTGGGTAAAAAACGTTTATCCTCACATCCGCCCTAAACTTCCCTCCCCTCACCTTGAACCGGTGTCCCCTCGTAACTAACCCTTCAACTAATCATAGAATCATAGAATACCTCGTGCAGGAGAAGGCCATTCAGCCCATCGAGCCTGCACCAATCTCACCCAGGCCCTATCCCCACATGTTTACCCTACTAATCCTCCTAACATTAAGGAACAATTTAGCATGGCCAACCAACCTAACCCTCACGTTTTTGGACTGTGGGAGGAAACCGGAGCACCTGGAGGAAACCCATGCAGACACAGGGAGAATGTGCAAACTCCACACAGACAGTGACCCCAGCCGAGAATCGACTCGGTTGCTTCCTACCCCACCCAGTCCATGCCCCTATCAATCTTGAACACCTTGATCAGGTTCTCCCCCGCCTTCCCTTCAGTCTTCTCTGCTCCAACAAAAACAACCCAACCCTATCTACCCTCTCTTCAGAACTTAAATATACCATCCCAGGCAGCATCCTGGTGAATCTCCTCTGCAATCCCTTCCAGTGTGTTCACATCTTTCCTATAATGTGGTGGCCGGAACTGCACACCGGAGCTGTGGCCTCACCAACGTTCTGTACAACTTCATCACAACCTCTGAGCTTCGATTGATAAAGGCAAGCGTCCCACATGCCTTGACCATCCTGAATATGTCCTTCTGTCTTCAGAGATCAATGGACAAACACATTAAGGTCCCTTTGTTCCATTGAATGTCCTGGTGTCCTGCCATTCATTGAGTACTTCCTTCTTAAGTTACTCTTCCAAAGAGTATCGCTTCACACTTTTGCATAGAAAACAGAAACTAGAAGCAGGAGTGGGCCATTCAGCCCTTTGAGCCTGCTCTGTCATTCATTTTGATCATGGCTGATCATCAAATTCAATATCCTGATTCTCCTCTTCCCTCCCCAGTTCCCTCAATCCCTTTATCTCCAAGAGCTATATCTAATTTCTTCTTGAAATCAAACAATGTACTTTCTGTGGGAGTGAATTCCACACATGCACCACTCTCTGGGTGAAGAAATTTCTCCTCGCCTCATTACTAAAAGGTTTTACCCCTATCCTCAAATTATGACCCCTAGTTCTGGACTCCCCCACCGTCGGGAACATTCTTTCTGAATCTACCCTGTCTAATCCTGTTAGAATTTTATAAGTTTCTACGAGATCCCCTCTCATTCTTCTAAACTCCAGCGACTACAATCCTAAGTGATTGTGCATGTTGTATACATGCACTTCAGTAAAGTCTTTGACGAGGTCCTGCATGATGAACTGGTGTGAAAGGTGAAGTCACACAGGATCAGAGGAGAGCCAACAGGATGGATACAGAACCGGCTTGGGCATAGAAGGCAGAGGGTGTCATAGAGCTGTACTTTTCTGAATGCAATTGGTGTTGGTCTACATGGACTTTAGCAAGGCCTTTGACGAGGTAGGTTGTTGCATGAGGTTAAATCCCATGGGATCCAGGGTGAGGTATCTAAATGGATACAGAATTGACTTCTTGACAGAAACCGGAGGGTGGTTATAGAGGATTGTTTTTCAAACTGGAGGCCTGTGACCAGTGGTGTGCCTCAGGTATCAGTGCTGGGTCCACTATTATTTGTCATATATTTTCATCCAAATCATTAATAGACAAGAGGCATGGTTATTAAGTTTGCAAATGACACCAAGATTGGTGGCGTAATAGAACATAGAACAGTACATATAACAGTACAATAGAACATAGCGCAGTACAGGCCCTTCGGCTCTCAATGTTGCACTGACCAGTGGAACCAATCTAATGACCCTCTAACCTAAACTATTCCTATGTTATCCATATGCCTATCCGCTGACCATTTGAACGCCCTCAAAGTTGGCAAGTCCATGCCCTTACTACCCTCGGAGTAAAGAACCCACCTCTGACATCCGTCCTATAACTACCACCCCTTAATTTAAAGCTGTGTCCCCTCGTGTTAGCCATCACCATCTGAGGAAAAAGGCCTACCCTACCTAACCCTCTGATCATCTCGTATGCCTCTATTAAGTCACCTCTTAATCTTCTTCTCTCTAATGAAAATAACCTCAAGTCTCTCAGCCTGTCCTCATAAGACTTCCCGCCATACCAGGCAACATCTGGTAAACTTCCTCTGCATCCTTTCCAATTCTTGTAATGCGGTGATGAAAGTTAATGCATCCATTTATAATGGACTATGACGAAAGTTATCTCTGATTGCAATGGGATCTTGATCAATTGGGCCAGAGGGCTGACGAATGGCAGATGGAGTTTAATTTAGACAAATGCGAGGTGATGCATTTTGGTAGATTTGAACCAGGGCAGGATTTATCCAGTTAATGGTAGAATATTGGGGAGAGTTACAGAACAAAGAGATCTCGGGGTATATGTTCGTAATTCCTTGAAAGTGGAGTAACAGGTGGACAGAGTTGTGAAGAAGACATTTGGCATTCTTAGTTTCATTAGTCAGAACATTAAATATAGGAGTTGGGACGTCTTGTTGAGTTGTACAAGACATTGGTAAGGCCACACTTGGAATACTGTACAGTTCTGGTCACCCTATTATAGAAAGGATATTATTAAACTAGAAAGAGTGCAGAAAAGATTTACTAGGATTACCGGGAACTTGATGGATTGAGTTATAAGGAGAGGCTGGATAGACTGGGACATTTTTCCCTGGAGCGCAGGAGGCTGAGGGCTGATCTTACAGAGATCTATAAAATAATCAGTGGCACTGATCAGCTAGATAGTCAATATCTTTTCCCAAAGTTGGGGGAATCTAAAATTAGAGCACATAGATTTGAGGTGAGAAGGGAGAGATAGAAAAGTATGCAGAGGGGCAATTGTTTTACATAGAGGGCGGTGAGTGTCTGGAACAACCTGTCAGAGATGATAATAAAGGCGGGTACAATTTTGTCTTTTAAAAAGCATTTAGAAGTTACATGGGTATGTTGGGTATAGAGGGATATGGGCCAAACACAGGCAATTGGGACTAGCTTAGAGGTTTTTAAAAAAGGGCGAGATGAACAATTTGAGCCAAAGGGCCTGCTTCCATACTGTAAACCTCTATGACTCTGTGACTAGAAGTCTCTGACTAACCTCTGATGTCAGAGGTAGGTTCTTTACCCAGAGGGTGGTAAGGGTATGGAATGCCCTGCCTGCTGCAGTTGGAGATGTGCCAAGTTTGGGGGCATTTAAGTGGTCAGTGGATAGGTTTATGGATGAAAAAGGAATGGTTTAGGTTAGAGGGTCATTGCTTTTTCTCAATTGGTCGGTGCAACATCGAGGGCCAAAGGGCCTGTTCTGCGCTGTAATGTTCTATGTACTAACGGTGTTCATGATATGGAGATGCTGGCGTTGAATGGGGGTAAACACAGTAAGAAGTCTCTCAACCCCAGGTTCGAGTCCAATAGGTTTCCTCTCACCCGATGAAGGAACAGCATTCCGAAAGCTTGTGGTGTTCACTATCAAATAAACCTGTTGGACCTTAACTTGGTGTTGTGAGACTTCTTACTAGTGGCGTTGCACAGGGTTCAGTTCTTGGACCTTTGTTTTTTGGAGTAAATATAAATGATTTGGAGGAAAATGTTTGATTCCTAAGTTCACAGATGACATAAAAATTGGTGGAATTGCGAATTGTGAAGAGGATTGTCAGAGAATATTAGCGAAATGTAGATAGGAGATGTGCGGAGAAATGGCAGATGGGTTTGAATTTGGATAAGTGTGCGATATTGCATTTTGGGAAGTCCAATGCATGTAGGGATTACACAGTAAGTGATAGAACCTTTAGGAATACTGACAGGCAGAGAGATCTGGGCAGACATGTCCACCAATCACTGAAAGTGGTAATGCACGTGGATAAGATAGTCAAGAAGGCAAACCCATGCATGCCTTCATAGGTCGGAGCATTGCGTTTAAAAATTGCCAGGTCACACTGCAACTCTACAGAATCTTAGTGAGGCCTCATTTAGAATATAGTGTTCAATTCTGGTCGCCACACTACCAGCAGGATGTGGATGCTTTGGAGAGGGTACAGAAGAGGTTGACCAGGAAGTTGCCTGGTCTGGAGAGTATTAGCTATGAGGAGAGATTGGAGAAACTCACTTTCTTCTGTCTGACTCTCTCTGTTTGTGTGTGTGTCTCTCTCTCTCTTTGTGTCTCTCTCTCTCTCTCTTTGTATCTCTCTCTCTCTCTCTTTGTATCTCTCTCTCTCTCTCTTCGTGTCTCTCTCTCTCTCTGTCTCTCTCTCTCTCCCTCTCTTTGTGTCTCTCTCTCTCTTTGTGTGTCTCTCTCTCTCTCTTTGTGTGTGTCTCTCTCTCTCTTTGTGTGTCTCTCTCTCTCTCTCTTTGTGTCTCTCTCTCACTCTCTCTCTCCTTGTGTGTCTCTCTCTCTCTCCTCCTCTCTCTTTGTGTGTGTCTCTCTCTCTCTTTGTGTCTCTGTCTCTCTCTCTCTCTTTGTGTCTCTGTCTCTCTCTCTCTCTTTGTGTCTCTCTCTTTGTCTCTCTCTCTCTCTCTTTGTCTCTCTCTCTTTGTGTCTCTCTCTCTCCCTCTCTCTCTTTGTGTCTCTCTCTCTCTCTCTCTTTGTGTGTGTCTCTCTCTCTCTCTTTGTGTCTCGCTCTCTCTCTCTCTCTTTGTGTCTCGCTCTCTCTCTCTTTGTGTCTCTGTCTCTCTCTCTCTTTATGTCTCTGTCTCTCTCTGTCTCTCTATCTTTGTGTCTTTGTCACTCTCTCTCTCTCTCTTTGTGTCTCTGTCTCTCTCTCTCTCTCTCTCTCTATCTTTGTATCTCTCTCTCTCTCTCTTTGTGTCTCTGTCTCTCTCTCTCTCTCTCTCTCTTTGTGTGTGTCTCTCTCTCTCTTTGTGTGTCTCTCTCTCTCTTTGTGTGTCTCTCTCTCTCTCTTTGTGTGTGTGTCTCTCTCTCTCTCTTTGTGTCTCTCTCTTTGTCTCTCTCTCTCTCTCTCTTGTCTCTCTCTCTCTCCCTCTCTTTGTGTGTGGTCTCTCTCTCCTCTCTTTGTGTGTGTGTGTCTCTCTCTCTCTCTTTGTGTGTGTCTCTCTCTCTCTCTCTCTCTCTCTCTCTCTCTCTCTTGTCTCTCTCTCTCTCTCTCTCTCTTTGTTCTCTCTCTCTCTTTGTGTCTGCGTCTCTCTCTCTTTGTCTCCTCTCTCTCTCTCTCTTTGTGTGTGTGTGTGTCTCTCTCCCTCTCTCTTTGTGTGTGTGTGTGTGTCTCTCTCTCTCTCTTTGTCTTCTCTCTCTCTTGTCTCTCTCTCTCCCTCTCTTTGTCTCTCTCTCTCTCTCCCTCTCTTTGTGTGTGTCTCTCTCTCTCTCTTTGTGTGTGTCTCTCTCTCTCTCTTTGTGTGTCTCTCTCTCTCTCTCTCCCTCTCTTTGTCTCTCTCTCTCTCCCTCTCTTTGTCTCTCTCTCTCTCCCTCTCTTTGTGTCTCTGTCTCTCTCTCTCTCTTTGTCTCTCTGTCTCTCTCTCTTTGTGTCTCTGTCTCTGTCTCTCCCTCTCTTTGTGTCTCTGTCTCTGTCTCTCTGTCTCTCCGTCTCTTTGTCTCTCTCTCTCTCTCCCTCTCTTTGTCTCTCTTTGTCTCTCTCTCCCTCTCTTTGTGTCTCACTCTCTCTCTCTCTTTGTCTCTCTCTCTGTGTGTGTCTCTCTCTCTCTCTTTGTCTCTCTCTCTCCCTCTCTTTGTTCTCTCTCTCTCTCTCTCTCTCTCCCTCTCTTTGTGTGTTCTCCTCTCTCTCCCTCTCTCTTGTGTGTGTGTCTCTCTCTCTTTGTCTCTCTCTCTCCTCTCTTTGTCTCTCTCTCTCTCTTTGTGTCTCTCTCTCTCTCTCTCTTTGTGTGTGTCTCTCTCTCTCTCTCTTTCCTCTCTTTGTGTCTCTGTCTCTCTCTCTCTTTGTGTCTCTGTCTCTCTCTCTCTTTGTGTCTCTGTCTCTCTCTCTCTTTGTGTGTGTCTCTCTCTCTCTTTGTGGCACTCTGTCTCTCTCTTTGTCTCTCTTTGTCTCTCTCTCTCTCTCTCTCTCTTTGTGTGTGTGTCTCTCTCTCTCTCTCTTTGTGTCTCTGTCTCTGTCTCTCTCTCTCTCTCCTTGTGTGTCTCTCTCTCTCTCCTTGTGTGTGTCTCTGTCTCTGTCTCTCTCTCTCTCTCTTTGTGTCTCTGTCTCTGTCTCTCTCTCTCTTTGTGTCTCTGTCTCTCTCTCTCTTTGTGTCTCTGTCTCTCTCTCTCTCTCTTTGTGTCTCTCTCCCTCTCTTTGTCTCTCTCTCTCTCCCTCTCTCTCTTTGTCTCTCTCTCTCTCTCTTTGTGTCTCTGTGTGTCTCTCTCTCTCTCTTTGTGTCTCTGTCTCTCTCTGTCTTTGTGTCTCTGTCTCTCTCTCTCTTTGTGTCTCTGTGTCTCTCTCTCTCTCTTTGTGTCTCTGTGTCTCTCTCTCTCTCTCTTTGTGTCTCTGTCTCTCTCTCTCTCTCTCTCTTGTGTCTCTCTCTCTCTCTCTTTGTGTCTCTCTCTCTCTCTCTCTTTGTGTCTCGCTCTCTCTGTCTTTGTGTCTCTGTTTCTCTCTCTCTTTCTGTCTCTGTTTCTCTCTGTCTCTCTCTCTCTGTGTCTTTGTCTCTCTCTCTCTCTCTCTCTGTGTCTCTGTCTCTCTCTCTCTCTCTTTGTGTCTCTTTGTCTCTCTCTCTCTCTCTCTTTGTGTCTCTCTCTCTCTCTCTCTCTTTGTGTGTGTCTCTCTCTTCTCTCTGTGTCTCTGTCTCTCTCTCTCTCTCTCCTTGTGTGGTGTGTCTCTCTCTCTCTTTGTGTCTCTGTCTCTCTCTCTCTTCTGTGTGTCTCTCTCTCTCTCTCTCTTTGTGTCTCTGTCTGTCTCTGTCTCTCTCTCTCTCTCTCCTTGTGTCTCTCTCTCTCTCTTTGTGTCTCTGTCTCTCTCTCTCTCTCTCTCTCTTGTGTGTGTGTCTCTCTCTCTCTCTTTGTGTCTGTGTCTCTCTCTCTCTCTCTCTGTGTCTCTCTCTCTCTCTCTCTCTCTTTGTGTCTCTGTCTGTCTGTCTCTCTCTCTCTCTCTCCTTGTGTCCCTCTCTCTCTCTCTCTCTTTGTGTGTGTCTCTCTGTCTCTCTCTTTGTGTCTCTGTGTGTCTCTCTCTCTCTCTCTCTTTGTGTGTGTCTCTCTCTCTCTCTCTTTGTGTCTCTGTGTCTCTCTCTCTCTGTCTCTCTCTCTCTCTCTTTGTGTGTGTGTGTCTCTCTCTCTCTCTCTCTGTGCCTGGGACACACACACACAACAACAACAAGAGGTTGAGGTGTGACCTGGTAGAAGTTTACAAGATTGAGTGGCATGGATAGAGTGGATCTTTCCTCAGGTAAATAAGTCAATACTAGAAGACGTAGGTTTAAGGTGTGTGGGGAAAAGTTTAGAGGAGATGCGCGAGGCAAGTTTTTTTTACACATAGGTTGATGAATATCTGGAATGCACTACCCAGAGAGGTCTTGGGAGCAGGTACAATAGCAGCATTTAAGGGGCATCCAGACAAATACATGAGTAGGATGGGAATGGAAGGCTATGGACTCCAGAAATGCATATGGTTTTACTTCAGTCAGGCAACATAATCGGCATAGGCCTCGAGGGCCGAAGGGCCTATTCCTGTGCTGTACTTTGTTTTGTGTAAGGATTACACAGTCACTGTTTATTCAGCAGAGTAAGCATTATTATCTGTGCAACTATATACAGTTATCTATAAGATACCAGTGAGAAAATTCCGGCCATTATTTATTCAGTCACCCTCACTATTGCCTCTATGTCCGTCTCCATCTGCCCCTTTCTCTTGCAGTGAGAGTGTTGAGTATAATCAGGAGTCGATGCAGAAGGCACTGGAGTATTTGAAGAGTGTGACAGCTAATATGGGTGGAACAGAGATCCTGCAACCCCTCTCTGCCATTTACAGAACGCCCTGTAAACCTGGGCACCCTCGGCAGGTAAGAACCATATCCTGATTTATTATTGTCTATATTACTGCATTGGGATGCAGTGAAAAATATTGTTCTTGCGCTACAGACAAACCATACTGTGCTTAGAGCCTCCCTCACTCTCCCCTTCGTTCACTTTCACACTCTCACTCACTTCCATTTGCTGTCGCTTTCACACTCTCACTCACTTTGACTTGCTCGCTGTCGCTTTGACTCTCTCTACCATAACTTTTTCATTAGCTAAGACATTAATATTTTTCTGACTCTGTTTTGATCAGGAACTGTGAAGGTAGCTTGGTTAAAACTCACTCTTGTATCAGTGATAAGAAGTCTAATATGGCAATTAAATGTCCTTTCTGTGGCCTAATTGATTCCAACAATTGGGTGTTTTAAAGGAATGTGTCTAACATATGTTTGGTATCAAAGGGGTTCTCTGTAACTGTATCAAAATTCTTTTAAGTTCTGAAAATGTATGGAAGATCTGTTTATATGTATGACTTAATCAAAAGGTATCACGTACCTTTAAAACTACAAAGTATTTCAAACACCTCATTACAATTACGAGCAAACTTGGTGCCGTTCATCAAATGAATTCTGTATCTAAGTTGATGAAACAGAAATCCTAGCAGAGTTTGCTAATCTTATAGTAGTTCTTTTCTATCTATCTGCAAATCGCTCGCTCGCTCCCTCTCTGTGGGGGTCTGTCGCTCGCTCGCTCCCTCTCTGTGGGGGTCTGTCGCTCGCTCGCTCCCTCTCTGTGGGGGTCTGTCGCTCGCTCGCTCCCTCTCTGTGGGGGTCTGTCGCTCGCTCGCTCCCTCTCTGTGGGGGACTGTCGCTCGCTTCCTCTCTGTGGGGGACTGTCGCTCGCTCGCTCCCTCTCTGTGGGGGACTGTCGCTCGCTCGCTCGCTCACTCCCTCTCTGTGGGGGACTGTCGCTCGTTCGCTCGCTCCCTCTCTGTGGGGGACTGTCGCTCGTTCGCTCCCTCTCTGTGGGGGACTGTTGCTCGCTCGCTCGCTCCCTCTCTGTGGGGGACTGTCGCTTGCTCGGTCGCTCACTCCCTCTCTGTGGGGGACTGTTGCTCGCTCCCTCTCTGTGGGGGACTGTTGCTCGCTCGCTCGCTCGCTCCTTCTCAGTGGGGGACTGTCGCTCGCTCGCTCCCTCCCTGCGGGGGACTGTCGCTCGCTCGCTCGCTCCCTCCCTGCGGGGGACTGTCGCTCGCTCGCTCGCTCGCTCCCTCTCTGTGGGGGACTGTCGCTCGCTCGCTGGCTAGCTCCCTCTCTGTGGGGGACTGTCGCTCGCCACTCGCTCCTCTCTGTGGGGGACTGTCGCTCGCTCGCTCCTCTCTGTGTGGGGACTGTCGCTCGCCGCTCCCTCTCTGTGGGGGACTGTCGCTCGCTCGCTCGCTCTCTGTGGGGGAATGTCGCTCGCTCGCTCGCTCTCTGTGGGGGACTGTCGCTCGCTCTCTGTGGGGGACTGTCGCTTGCTCGCTCGCACTCTGTGGGGGACTGTCGCTCGCTCCCTCTCTGTGGGGGACTGTCGCTCGCTCGCTCCCTCTCTGTGGGGGACTGTCGCTCGCTCGCTCGCTCCCTCTCTGTGGGGGACTGTCGCTCGCTCGCTCGCTCCCTCTCTGTGGGGGACTGTCGCTCGCTCGCTCCCTCTCTGTGGGGGACTGTCGCTCGCTCGCTCCCTCTCTGTGGGGGGCTGTCGCTCGCTCGCTCGCTCCCTCTCTGTGGGGGGCTGTCGCTCGCTCGCTCGCTCCCTCTCTGTGGGGGGCTGTCGCTCGCTCGCTCGCTCCCTCTCTGTGGGGGGCTGTCGCTCGCTCGCTCGCTCCCTCTCTGTGGGGGACTGTCGCTCGCTCGCTCCCTCTCTGTGGGGGACTGTCGCTCGCTCGCTCGCTCCCTCTCTGTGGGGGACTGTCGCTCGCTCGCTCGCCCCCTCTCTGTGGGGGACTGTCGCTCGCTCGCTCCCTCTCTGTGGGGGACTGTCGCTCGCTCCCTCTTGCGGGGGATGTCGTCGCTCGCTCCCTCTCTGCGGGGGACTGGCTCGCTCGCTCGCTCCCTCTCTGCGGGGGACTGTCGTCTCGCTCGCTCCCCTCTGCGGGGGACTGTCGCTGCTCGCTCGCTCCCTCTCTGCGGGGGACTGTTGCTCGCTCGCTCCCTCTCTCTCGGCGGGGGATTGTCGCTCGCTCGCTCGCTCCCTCTCTGCGGGGGACTGTCGCTCGCTCGCTCGCTCCCTCTCTGCGGGGGACTGTCGCTCGCTCGCTCGCTCCCTCTCTGCGGGGGACTGTCGTTCGCTCGCTCCCTCTCTGCGGGGGACTGTCGTTCGCTCGCTCCCTCTCTGCGGGGGACTGTCGCTCGCTCGCTCCCTCTCTGCGGGGGACTGTCGCTCGCTCGCTCCCTCTCTGCGGGGGACTGTCGCTCGCTCGTTCCCTCTCTGCGGGGAGTCGCTCGCCTCTCTGGGGGACTGTCGCCGCGCTCTCTCGGGGGACTGTCGCTGCTCCCCTTCTGCGGGGGACTGCGCTCGCTCGTCCCTCTCTGCGGGGGGACTGCGCTCGCTCGTATTGCTCTCTCTGCGGGGGGACTGTCGCTCGCTCCCTCTCTGCGGGGGACTGTCGCCGCTCCTCTCGCGGGGGACTGTCGCTCGCTCGCTCGCTCCCTCTCTGCGGGGGACTGTCGCTCGCTCGCTCGCTCCTCTCTGCGGGGGACTGTCGCTCGGCTCGTATCGCTCCCTCTCTGCGGGGGACTGTCGCTGCTCCCTCTCTGCGGGGGACTGTTGCTCGCTCGCTCCCCCTCTCTCGGCGGGGGATTGTCGCTCGCTCGCTGCTCCCTCTCTGCGGGGGACGGCGCTCGCTCGCTCGCTCCCTCTCTGCGGGGGACTGTCGCCGTCGTATCGCTCCCTCTCTGCGGGGGACTGTCGCTCGCTCCCCTCTGCGGGGGACTGTTGCTCGGCTCCTCTCTTGGCGGGGATTGTCGCTCGCTCGCTCGCTCCCTCTCTGCGGGGGACTGTCGTGCGCTCGCCCCTCTCTGCGGGGGACTGTCGCTCGCTCGTATCGCTCCCTCTCTGCGGGGGACTGTCGCTCGCTCCCTCTCTGCGGGGGACTGTCGCTCGCTCGCTCGCTCCCTCTCTGCGGGGGACTGTCGCTCGCTCGTATCGCTCCCTCTCTGCGGGGGACTGTCGCTCGCTCCCTCTCTGCGGGGGACTGTTGCTCGCTCGCTCCCTCTCTCTCTGCGGGGGACTGTCGCTCACTCGCTCCCTCTCTGCGGGGGACTGTCGCTTGCTCGCTCCCTCTCGGCGGGGGACTGTCGCTCGTTCGCTCGCTCCCTCTCTGCGGGGGAGTGTCGCTCGCTCGCTCCCTCTCTGTGGGGGACTGTCGCTCGCTCGCTCTCTGTGGGGGACTGTCGCTCGCTCGCTCTCTGTGGGGGACTGTCGCTCGCTCGCTCCCTCTCTGTGGGGGACTGTCGCTCGCTCGCTCCCTCTCTGTGGGGGACTCTCGCTCGCTCACTCCCTCTCTGTGGGGAACTGTCGCTCGCTCGTATCTCTCCCTCTCTGCGGGGGACTGTCGCTCGCTCCCTCTCTGCGGGGGACTGTCGCTCGCTCGTATCGCTCCCTCTCTGCGGGGGACTGTCGCTTGCTCCCTCTCTGCGGGGGACTGTTGCTCGCTCGCTCCCTCTCTCTCGGCGGGGGATTGTCGCTCGCTTGCTCCCTCTCTGCGGGGGACTGTCGCTCGCTCGCTCCCTCTCTGCGGGGGACTGTCGCTCGCTCGCTCCCTCTCTGCGGGGGACTGTCGCTCGCTCGCTCCCTCTCTGCGGGGGACTGTCGCTCGTTCGCTCGTCCTCTCTGTGGGGGAGTGTCTCTCGCTCGCTCCCTCTCTGTGGGGGACTGTCGCTCGCTCGCCTCTGGGGGGACTGTCGCTCGCTTGCTCGCTCTCTGTGGGGGACTGTCGCTCGCTCGCTCCCTCTCTGTGGGGGACTGTCGCTCGCTCGCTCCTCTCTGCGGGGGACTGCCGCTCGCTCGCTCGCTCGCTCACTCCCTCTCTGCGGGGGACTGTCGCTCGCTCGCTCGCTCCCTCTCTGCGGGGGACTGTCGCTCGCTCGCTCGCTCCCTCTCTGCGGGGGACTGTCGCTCGCTCGCGCTCCCTCTCTGCGGGGGACTGTCGCTCGCTCGCTCGCTCCCTCTCTGCGGGGGACTGTCGCTCGCTCGCTCGCTCGCTCCCTCTCTGCGGGGGACTGTCGCTCGCTCGCTCGCTCCCTCTCTGCGGGGGACTGTCGCTCGCTCGCTCGCTCCCTCTCTGCGGGGGACTGTCGCTCGCTCGCTCCTCCCTCTCTGCGGGGGACTGTCGCGCTCGCTCCCTCTCTGCGGGGGACTGTCGTCCTCGCTCCCTCTCTGCGGGGGACTGTCGCTCGCTCGCTCCCTCTCTGCGGGGGACTGTCGCTCGCTCGCTCCCTCTCTGCGGGGGACTGTCGCTCGCTCCCTCTCTGCGGGGGACTGTAGCTCGCTCCCTCTCTGCGGGGGACTGTCGCTCGCTCCCTCTCTGCGGGGGACTGTCGCTCGCTCCCTCTCTGCGGGGGACTGTCGCTCGCTCGCTCGCTCGCTCCCTCTCTGCGGGGGACTGTCGCTCGCTCGCTCGCTCGCTCGCTCCCTCTCTGCGGGGGACTGTCGCTCGCTCGCTCGCTCCCTCTCTGCGGGGGACTGTCGCTCGCTCGCTCGCTCGCTCCCTCTCTGCGGGGGACTGTCGCTCGCTCGCTCGCTCCCTCTCTGTGGGGGACTGTCGCTCGCTCCCTCTCTGTGGGGGACTGTCACTCGCTCGCTCCCTCTCTGTGATCGTCTCTGTCTCTGCCTTTGACAAGGTATTGCATGATAGGTTATAGCATAAGGTTAAATCCCAGGATCCAGGGTGAGGCATCTATATGGGTAAAACTGGCTTAGAACATAGAACACTACAGCACAAACAGGCCCTTCGGCCCACAAGTTGCACCGATCATATCCCTACCTACTTGGCCTAACTGTAACCCTCATCCCATTAAATCGCATGTACTTCTCCAGGAATCTCTTAAAAGACCCCAACGAGTTCGCCTCTACCACCGCAACTGACGGCAGTCGATTCCACTTACCCACCACCCTCTGAGTGAAAAACCTACCCCTGACATCTCTCTGTACCTACTCCCCAGCACCTTAAACCTGTGTCCTCTTGTGGCAGCCATTTCAGCCCTGGGAAAAAGCCTCTGAGAATTCACCTGATCAATAAGACATCTATAGACAGAAGCCAGAGAGTGATTGTAGAGGTTTGTTTCTCAAACTGGAGGCCTGTGACTAGCGGTGTGCCTCGGGGATCGGTGCTGGGTCCACTGTTATTTGTCATTTCTATTAATGATTTGGATGAGAATATAGGAGGCATGGTTAGTAAGATTGCGATGGCACCAAGATTAGTGGCATAGTGGACAGTGAAGAAAGTTATCTCTGATTGCAATGGGATCTTGATCAATTGGGCCAGTGGGCTGACAAATGGCAGATGGAGTTGAATTTAGATAAATGCGAGGTGATGTATTTTGGTCGATTGAACCAGGGCAGGACTTACTCAGTTAATGGTAGGGCGTTGGGGAGAGTTACAGAACAAAGAGATCTCAGGATAGAGGTTCATAATTCCTTGAAAGTGGAGTCACAGGGTGGTGAAGAAGGTATTCGGCATGCTTGGTTTCATCGGTCAGAACATTGAATACAGGAGTTGGGACGTCTTGTTGAAGTTGTACAAGACATTGGTAAGGCCACACTTGGAATACTGTATACAGTTCTGGTCACCCTATTAGAGAAAGGATATTATTAAACTAGAAAGAGGGCAGAAAAAATTTACTAGGATGTTACGGGGACTTGATGGTTTGAGTTATAAGGAGAGGCTGGATAGACTGGGACTTTTTCCTTTGGAGCGTAGGAGGCTGAGGGGTGATCTTATAGAGGTCTATAAAATAATGAGGGGCACAGATTCAGCTAGTCAATATCTTTTCCCAAAAGTAGGGGAGTCTAAAACTAGAGGGTACAGGTTTAAGGTGAGAGGGGAGAGATACAGAAGGGTCCAGAGGGGTAATTTGTTTCATACAGTGGATGGTGAGTGTCTGGAACAAGCTGCCAGAGGCAGTACGAGAGGTGGGTACAATTTTGTCTTTTAAAAAGCATTTAGACAGTTACATGGGTAAGATGGTTTTACAGGGATATGGGCCAAATGTGGGCAATTAGGACTCGCTTAGGGGTTTAAGAGAAAGGGTGGCATGGACAAGGGCCGAAGGGCCTGTTTCCATGCTGAAACCTGTCTGTCTCTGTGTGTCGGTCTCTCTCTCTCTCTCTCTCTCTCTCTGTGTCGGTCTCTCTCTCTCTCTCTCTCTCTCTCTGTGTGTGTCGGCCTCTCTCTCTCTCTCTCTCTGTGTCGGTCTCTCTCTCTCTCTCTCTTTCTCTCTCTCTGTGTCGGTCTCTCTCTCTCTCTCTCTCTGTGTCGGTCTCTCTCTCTCTCTCTTCTCTCTGTGTCGGTCTCGTCTGTCTCTCTCTCTCTCTTCTCTGTGTCGGTCTCTCTCTCTCTCTCTCTGTGTCGGTCTCTGTCTGTCTGTCTCTCTCTCTCTCTGTGTCGTCTCTTCTCTCTCTCTCTCTGTGTCGGTCTCTCTCCTCTCTCTCTCTCTCTCTCTCTCTGTGTCGGTCTCTCTCTCTCTCTCTCTCTGTGTCGGTCTCTGTCTGTCTGTCTCTCTCTCTCTCTCTCTGTGTCGGTCCTCTCTCTCTCTCTCTCTCTCTCTGTGTCGGTCTCTCTCTCTCTGTGTCGGCCCCTCTCTTCTCTCTGTGTGGCCCCTCTCTCTCCCTCTCTGTGTCGGGCCCTCTCTCCCTCTCTGTGTCGCCCTCTCTCCCCTCTGTGTCGGCCCCTCTCTCCCTCTCTGTGTCGGCCCCTCTGTCTCTCTCTGTGTCGGCCCCTCTCTCTCTCTCTCTGTCGGCCCCTCTCTCTCTCTCTGTGTCGGCCCCTCTCTCTCTCTCTGTGTCGGCCCCCTCTCTCTCTCTCGTGTCGGCCCCTCTCCCCTCTCTGTGTCGGCCCTCTCTGTGTCGGCCCCTCTCTCCCTCTCTGTGTCGGCCCCTCTCTCCCTCTCTGTGTCGGCCCCTCTCTCCCTCTCTGTGTCGGCCCCTCTCTCCCTCTCTGTGTCGGCCCCTCTCTCTCTACTAACCTCTTCCCCTGTTCTTCCAGCTCTTTGTCTTCACCGATGGTGAGGTGTCAAACACAAAGATGGTGATTGCTGAGGTTCGGAGGAACTCTCCCAGCCACAGGTAAGCGGAGCTGATGGTTCGGGGCATACAGTGCCTGTCGGTGAGTGTGGCCTTCATGCTCGTTCTGGTGCTTTGACCAGACACTCAAGGTGCCGGGGACACAGGGGTGGGCCACAATTCTCCTGAGGGTGCGTCCGCTTGCCCACAGCCACACTAACTTGCAGGAGAGACACGGTGGGTGCTCTAAGATGTTGACGATGCTGGAGAACTTGGTCCTCCAGGCAGTACACTGGTTAGCGCTGCTGCCTGTCAACATCTGGAACGCAGGTTCGATTCCTGGCTTGGGTCATTGCCTGTGTGGAGTTTGCGGGTTCTCTCCCCGTGTCTGCATAAGTTTCCTCCAGATGCTCCAGTTTCCTCCTACAGTCCAAAGATGTGCAGGTTAGGTGGATTGGCCATGCTAAATTGCCCCTTAGTGTCCAAAGATGTGCAGGTTAGGGAGATTAGCCATGCTAAGTATGTCAGGCTACAGTGATAGGGCAGGGATAGATTTGATTTTTCTTTTAGTTTAATTTATTATTGTCACATATATTGGCACACAACGAAAAGCATTGTTTGTTGTGCGCTATGCAGACAAAACATTCATAGAGTACATAGGGGAGAAAGAAAAGAGAGAGTGTAGAATGTAGTGTTACAGTCATAACTAGGGTGTAGAGAAAGATCAACTTAATGTGAGATGGCTCCATTCAGAACATAGAACATAGAACAATACAGCACAAATAGGCCCTTCGGCCCATAAGTTGCGCCGATCACATCTACCAATCCACAGACCTATCTATAACCCCCTATCCTATTCGTTTCCATATACTCATCCAGAAGTCTCTTAAAAGACCCCAGTGAGTTCGCCTCAACAACCTCCGTCGGCAGTCGGTTCCATTCACTCACCACCCTCTGAGTGAAAAACCTACCCCTGACATCTCCTTTGTATTTGCTTCCCTGCACCTTAAATCTGTGTCCTCTCGTATTGACCATTTCAGCTCGGGGAAATAGTCTCTGAGAGTCCACCCTATCTATTCCTCTCAACATTTTATAAACCTCTATCAGGTCGCCTCTCAACCTACGTCTCTCCAGTGAGAAGAGTCCCAGCTCCCTCAACCTATCTTCATAAGGCCTGCCTCCCAATCCAGGCAGCATCCTTGTAAATCTCCTCTGAACCCTCTCAATAGCCTCTACATCCTTCCTATAATGAGGCGACCAGAACTGCGCACAATACTCCAACTGGGGTCTGACAAGAGTCTTATAGAGCTGCATCATTACCTCCTGACTCCTAAACTCTATTCCTCGATTAATGAAGGCCAGTACACCGTACGCCTTCTTGACCACTTCCTCCACCTGCGAGGCCGATTTAAGAGTCCTATGGACCCGGACCCGAGATCCTTCTGCTCTACAACACAGCTAAGACTCCTACCCCTTATATTGTACTCCTTCATCCCATTATTCCTGCCAAAATGGACCACTACACATTTATCTGCGTTGAAGTCCATCTGCCACTTCTCCGCCCAGTCTTGCATCCTGTCTATGTCCCGCTGCAACTTTTGGCATCCCTCCAGGCCATCCACAACACCACCGATCTTTGTATCGTCGGCGAACTTGCTAACCCATCCCTCCACTTCCTCATCCAGGTCATTTATGAAAATAACAAACAGCAGGGGTCCCAGAACAGATCCCTGGGGCATTCCACTGGTTACCGACCTCCATGCAGAACAAGACCCATCCACAACCACTCTCTGCCTTCTGCCGGCAAGCCAGTTCTGGATCCACGAGGCCAAAGTCCCTTGGATCCCATGCCCTCTCACCTTCTCCAGAAGCCTTGCATGTGGGACCTTATCAAACGCCTTACTAAGTCCATGTACACTACGTCCACCGCCCTACCTTCATCAATGTGTTCAGTCATATTTTCGAAGAACTCAACTAGGCTCGTAAGGCATGACCTGCCCTTGACAAAACCATGCTGACTATTACTAATCAGTCCAAACTTCTCCAAATGTTCATATATCTTATCCCTCAGAAGCCTCTCCATCAGCTTACCAACTACTGAAGTCAGACTCACTGGTCGGTAATTTCCTGGACTATCCCCGTTCCCTTTCTTAAAGATAGGAACCACATCCGCAATCCTCCAATCCTCCAGAACCTCTCCCGTTTCCATGGACGACGCAAAGATCATCGCCAGGGGCTCTGCAACCATTTCCCTCACCTCCCACAATTACCTGGGGTACATCCCATCCGGTCCCGGCGACTTGTCTATCTTGATGGAATATAACAGGTCTAACACATCCTCTTTCCTAACATCCACGTACTCAATCTTTTCCGTA
Source organism: Sphyrna mokarran (assembly GCA_024679065.1). Lineage (NCBI taxonomy): Eukaryota > Metazoa > Chordata > Chondrichthyes > Carcharhiniformes > Carcharhinidae > Sphyrna > Sphyrna mokarran. The sequence continues at coordinate 1,235,807 of JAGIQG010000040.1, read as the reverse complement.
TGCCGCAAACCTGTAGTACAATCTCCCAGTTCACTTTCCACCGTGAATACCGAGGCAAAGTACTCGTTAAGCACCTCTGCCATTTCTTCCGGATTCACACAGACTTTTCCTCCTTCACCTTTTATAGGCCCTATCCCTTCTCATCTCAACCTTTTACTTTTCACGTATTTGTAGAAGGCCTTGGGATTCTCCTTAATCTTACCTGCCAAGGCCTTCTCATGACCCCTTCTGGCTCTTCTAATTTCCTTTTTAAGTTCCCTTCTACACACCTTATACTCCTCTAGATCCCTAACATCTCCTAGCTCTCTGAACCTTTTATATACCATTTTTTTTCTTCCTAACTAGGTTCACCACTACCTTCGTGCACCACAGTTCCCGCGTCCTACCAGAACCTCCTTGACTCCTCGGAACGTTGTCTTGCAGTGCCCCAGACAAACATTCCTTGAAAAGTCTGATGACAGCAGGGAAGGAGCTGTTCTTGGTTCAGTTGGTACATGATCTCAGACCTTTACCAAAGGAAAAAGATAGAAGAGAGAATATCCAGGGTGCGTGGGGTCCTGGATTGTGCGTTTCCAAGGCAGCAGGAAGTGTGGACTGAGTCAATGGATGGGAGGCTGGTTTGTGTGATGGATTGGGCTCCATTCACAACCCTTGGTGGTTTCCTGTGGTCTTGGGTAAAGCAGGAGCCCATACCAAGATGTGATACAACTGGAAAGGATGTGTTATATGGTGCATCTCTAAAACATAGGGTAGGGCTGGGTAAGATGCTCAGTCAGAAAGTCAGTGCAGACACGACGGGTCTCTTTTGCACTGTAGGTTTTCTATGATTTCATTTTTGACCTCGTCTGTATCTTGTGCTCGTATTTTTGCCTTATGACAGCACTGACCTTTATTCTGCTATTAACACATTCTGCTACTTTTCTTTCAGACAGCACTGACCTTTATTCCGCTGTTAAGACACGATCAGGGACTCTGGTTCGATTCCCAGCTTGGGTCACTGGAGTCTGTATGTTCTCCCCATATCTGTGTGGGTTTCCTCCGGGTGCTCCAGTTTCCTCCTACAGTCTAAAGATGTGCAGGTTAGATGGATTGGCTGTCCTAAATTGCTCCTTAGTATCCCGGGTTGCATAGGTTAGAGGGATTAGCAGGGTAAATTTGTGGGGTTACAAGGGTAGTAGGTGGATGGGATTGTTATCGGGGCAAGATGGAGGGGCTAAATGGACTCTTTCTGCATTGTAGGAATTCTATGATTTTGTGATCTTTGGACACTAAGGGACAATGTAGCATGGCCAATCCACCTAACCTGCACATCTTTGGATTGTAAACAAAGGCCAAAACAGCACAGGAAACAGACCCTTCGGCCCAATTAGCCCGCGCCACCACCTCGATGTTCCCACTTCTACCCATGATCCCTGTCATCCCTGTCTATGTTTATAGATCTATGCATTGGAACCGAATTTGAGACAATTTAGGGAGAATTTGTTTTGCCAATTAGCCTAAGAGCACATCTTTGGGATGTGGGAGGAAACCACAGCACCCGGAGAAAACCCACGCCAGCACGGGGAGAATGTGCAAACTCCCGCACAGACACAGGCCCCAAATCCATGTATCTGCACAGCACAGCGATAGTCACTGAGCTGTCGTGTTGCCCATCAAACGGTCCAGTTCAAGCGTACACTAACGACGTGAAGCACTAGGATACTCTCAAAAAAAAATCCAAGAGCAGCCCTCTCACGACCCATCGCGTGTATGCCCCTCGTTAGACAACAAGGCGGACCAAAGTACCCTTAGGATAAAACAAATACATCAATATCATCGACAATTTACACACTTCCTAGGGATCTCCTATGACTCATGATGCCTATTTTAAATCAGTTTTCTATACCCCTCCATTCCCATTCTGTTCATGTGCCCATCTGAGTATTTCTTAAATAACTCCAGAGTACCTGCCTCCACCACTTTACTTGGCAGCGCATTCCATACTCCCACCACCTTCTGTGTGAAAACACTCTCTCTAGCATCCAAATTATACCTTACCCCCCCTCACCCTGAGCCTGTGACCCCTCGTGCTATTTGAGTCCAACCTAGGAAAAAGCTTAACCCTGTTTACTTTATCTATACCCCTCGTAATCTTGTCTCCTCTAAGTCTACATCTTTCTGAGGAAAACAGCCCCAATTTGCCTAACCTCTCCTCGTAACTCAGACCTTCCATACCAGGCAGCATCCTGGTAAACCTCCTCTGCACTCTCTCCTGAGTCTCCACATCCTTCCTGTAAAGGGCATTAGTGAATCAGACGGGTTTTTTTGACAATGGTGTCAATGTATCTGTACAAAGAACAAAACAGCACAGGAAACAGGCCCTTCAGCCCAACGAGCCCGTGCCACCACCCTGATGTTCCCACCGCTACCCACAATCCCTGTCCATGTTTATAGATCTATGGATTAAAAACCAAATTTGAGACAATGTAGGGAGAATTTGTTTTGCCAATCAGCCTAAGAGCACATCTTTGGGATGTGAGAGGAAACCAGGGCACCCGGAGAAAACCCAGGCAAGCACGGGGAGAATGTGCAAACTCCCACAGACACAGGCCCAAATCCATGTATCTGCACAGCACAGAGATGTACGTCTTATGAAAAACAGAGAAAAGTTTGGATATTAAGAGATTACCTGAAGGAAGGACAAATCTTTCTGTCAACACAATGCATCTGAGCCACTTCCTGAATGTGAATCAGATATCTATTTGCCTCCAGCAAGGTGGGAGTGCCCACTATATGGGAGGAAACCGGAGCACCCGGACGAAACTCACGCAGATATGGGATAGAACGTGGAAAATCTACCCAGAAAGTCACTTAGTCTGGAATCGAACCCATGACTGTTGTGAGGCAGCAGTGCTAATCGCTGTGCTCGCCCCAAATTGTTTTCACCTTGCTCTTTATAACATCCTAGTGGCCCACTAAGAACTGTTTGCAGGGGTTGGCGAAGAGGAGGGGTGAGAAGTGAGTATAATGGCAACAGGCAAAAAGGCAACGAAGTAGTGAGGGGGGAGTTTATTCCAGCATGCTCCACTGCAGTCAAGGCCCTCTATTGAAAAAGGGGGGCAGACAGAGAGAAGAAATGGTCTGATTCTTTCCCTCTGTTCTCCAGGTGCTTCTCCTTTGGAATCGGCCAAGGGGCCTCGACTGAACTCATCAAAGGCATCGCCAAGGCTGCCTCGGGAAGCGCTGAGTTCATCACTGGGAAAGACAGGATGCAGCCAAAGGTACCTGAATCTGGGAAGGCGACTGGAGTTGTGGGGATGTGGTGGGGGAGGTGTCAGGGTGGGTGGTGAGATGGGGGAGGTGGAGGGTGGGTGGGTGGGTTGGGGTGAAGGTGGCGATGGGAGTGTGGGTCAGGGGGTGGGTTGGGGTGAGAGGTGGTGGGTGGGTGGGTTGGGATGAAGGTGGCGGTGGATGTGTGGGTCAGGGGGTAGGTTGGGGTGAGGGAGGTGATGGATTGTGAGTTGGGAGAGGTGGTGGATGGGTCGAGTGTGGGGGAGGCAGTGAGTGTGTGGGTCGGGGGGTGGGTTGGGGTGGGTGGATGGGTGGGGGAGGTGGAGGTTGGGGTTGGGAGGGTTAGGGAAGGTGGTGGGTGGATGGTTCGGGGAGGTGGGGTGGGGTGAGGGGAGGTGGTGGGTGGATGGGTTGTAGGTGGGGTGGGGAAAGTGGTGGGTTTGGGAAGGTGGTGGGTGGGTAGGTTGTGGAGGTGGTGTGGGGTGAGAGGTGGGTGGATGAGTTGGGCATGGGGGAGGTGGTGAGTGGATGGGTCGGGGAGGTGGGGTGGGAAGGGTGATACCTGGGTGGGTTGGGGGGGGTGTTGGGTGAGGTAGGGGAAATGGGGGGTTGGGGGTTGGGTGAGATGAGGGAGGTGGTGGGCGGGGGTGGGGGAGGTGGTGGGTGGGTTGTGGGGGGAGTGAGGAGTGTGGGAGGCCCAAACTTGAACAGTGACTTGAAATCCCTTAAAATCAGAGAAATTCCCTAAATTGGAGACATTGGCGTTAGTTGAGTTCTTGCTGTGTACAAATCGATTGCTCGCATTTGGTGTCTCACCACATTAAAAAGAAGTTATTGACAAGCATTGTAGGATATCATAAAGATGGTGTTCAAATAACAACTCTGTCTGTCTCTCCTTCTGTCTGTCTGTCTCTCCTTCTGTCTGTCTGTTGTAGGTGTTGCAGAGTTTGAAGTTTGCCCTTCAGCCTGTGGTGACTGGACTGAGCATCAGCTGGGAGCTGCCCCCGGGACTGGAGGCTGTCTTGTTGTCCCAGCCCCCCACTGTGATCTTCAACGAGCAGCGTGCCATCATCTATGCCCAGCTGAAGGGGAAGGTGGGAGCAACGGGATCATGGCGGACGGGTCGGGTGTGGGCGGAAAGGATGGGGGTAGAGGGAGGAGGGTTCCTCACACAGGCCATCTCCAAGGAAGAAAGGGGTCACCCAGGTGTATGACTGAAGTGGGTGGGGGACACTCAGGGGGGTGTGGGGATATATAGTGAGTGGTGGGGATCCTGTCCCATCTCCTCAATGAGAATTAAACCCACGTTATCTCATTGATGGGCCTCAAAGTGAACGATACCCCTTTCAAAGAGGGGGTCTCTCCGCCAGGGAACCCCTTTAACGGAGGGGGTCTCTCCGCCAGGGAACCCCTTTGACGGAGGGGGTCTCTCCGCCAGGGAACCCCTTTGACGGAGGGGGGTCTCTCCGCCAGGGAACCCCTTTGACGGAGGGGGGTCTCTCCGCCAGGGAACCCCTTTGACGGAGGGGGGTCTCTCCGCCAGGGAACCCCTTTGACGGAGGGGGTCTCTCCGCCAGGGAACCCTTTGACGGAGGGGGGTCTCTCCGCCAGGGAACCCCTTTGACGGAGGGGGGTCTCTCCGCCAGGGAACCCCTTTGACGGAGGGGGGTCTCTCCGCCAGGGAACCCCTTTGACGGAGGGGGGTCTCTCCGCCAGGGAACCCCTTTGACGGAGGGGGGTCTCTCCGCCAGGGAACCCCTTTGACGGAGGGGGTCTCTCCGCCAGGGAACCCCTTTGACGGAGGGGGTCTCTCCGCCAGGGAACCATAGAACATAGAACACTACAGCACAAACAGGCCCTTCGGCCCACAAGTTGTGCCGAACACATCAAAACCTACGCAGCCATAGACCTATCTATAACCCCCAATCCCATTGGATCCCATATACTCATCCAGAAGTCTTTTAAAAGACCCCAGCGAGTTCGCCTCGACCACCACCGACGGCAGCCGATTCCATTCACTCACCACCCTCTGAGTGAAAAACTTTCCCCTAGCATCCCCTCTGTACTTGCTTCCCTGCACCTTAAATCTGTGCCCTCTCGTCACGACCATTTCAGCCCTGGGAAATAGTCTCTGAGAGTCCACCCTATCTATTCCTCTCAACATCTTGTAAACCTCTATCAGGTCGCCTCTCAACCTTCGTCTCTCCAGGGAGAACAGTCCCAGCTCCCTCAACCTGTCTTCATAAGGCATGCCTCCCAATCCAGGCAACATCCTTGTAAGTCTCCTCTGCACCCTTTCAATAGCTTCCACGTCCTTCCTATAGTGAGGCGACCAGAACTGCGCACAGTACTCCAAGTGTGGTCTGACAAGGGTCCTATAAAGCTGCAGCATTATACCCCTTTGACGGAGGGGGTCTCTCTGCCAGGGAACCTCTTTGACGGAGGGGGTCCCTCCTCATGAAGTCTCATGAGGTCTTAAATCTGGAGGACGCTTGGGTAAACATGCAGGCGTGGAGAGGATTTTGGCGTAGGATTACTGATCGGTTTGGAATGAGTGCAGGTGGGGAAGATGTTTTAATTAGTTGGAGAGACTCGGATCCAAGGGCACAAGCCTCGTGGTAAAGCTACGTCCTTTAGAAGCGAGTTGAGAAAAAATTTCTTCATCCAGAGGGGGGTGAATCTGTGGGACTCATTGCCACAGAGGGCTGTGGAGGCTGGATCACTGAGTGTATTTATGATATGTATTTAAGATGATCTCATAGAGACTTATAAAATTCTAACAGGACTGTACGGGATAGATGCAGGAAGGATGTTCCCGATGGTGGGGGGAGTCCAGAACGAGAGATAACAATCTGAGGATTCGGGATGGACCATTTAGGTCAGAAATGAGGAGACATTTCTTCACCCAAAGAGTGGTGAGCCTGTGGAATTCATTACCACGGGAAGTAGCTGATCCAAAACATTGAATGTGTTCAAGAGGCGGCTGGATATAGTATTTGGGGCGAATGGGGTCAAAAGTTATGGGGAGAAAGTGGGATTAGGCAGTTGAGTTGGATGGTCAACCATGATCATGGTGAAGCAGGCTCAAAGGGCTGAATGGCCTCCTCCTGCTCCTACCTTCTATGTTTCTACGTTCCTTAGCCAGAGGTAGTTTCTTGATCAGTAAGGGGGATCAAAGATTATGGGTGAAAAGGCAGGAAAATGGGATTGGGGAACATATCAGCCGTGATCGATGGGCCGAATAGTCTATTTCTGCTTCTATATCTTATGGTTTTGAGGGGCTTCCTTATCTGGGAATGCAGGGTGTTATGGAGATTACTGGATAGGAATGCAGAGTTTGAAGTTTCCTGGTCTGGGAAGTCCCAGGATGCAGTAAATTCTAATGTGCGTTGCCTTGCGTCCCTATGAATTCTGTCTCGTTGCTTCTCTCAGATGGACTCCAGCCTGGAGGCTGAGATGACCCTGAAGTATTCACTGAAGGAACAAACAGTGCAAAATAGCATCAAGTTCAGCCTTAAGCCCAACAAGACTGAGAGGTAAGCAGGCCCCAACTCATCAGTCCTCACAGCCAACACACCGTCACCAATTCAGAGAACACAGCCAACTCAACACTGACTGTACGCAACACACTGTTATCAATTCAGAAACATTCCCAACTCAACACTGACTGTACGCAACACACTGTTATCAATTCAGAAACATTCCCAATGCAACACTGACTGTACGCAACACACTGTTATCAATTCAGAAACATTCCCAATGCAACACTGACTGTACGCAACACACTGTTATCAATTCAGAAACATTCCCAATGCAACACTGACTGTACGCAACACACTGTTATCAATTCAGACATTCCCGACTCAACACTGACTGTACGCAACACACTGTTATCAATTCAGAAACATTCCAATGCAACACTGACTGTACGCAACACACTGTCACAATTCACACATTCCCAATGCAACACTGACTGTACGCAACACACTGTTATCAATTCAGAAACATTCCCGACTCAACACTGACTGTACGCAACACACTGTTATCAATTCAGAAACATTCCCAATGCAACACTGACTGTACGCAACACACTGTTATCAATTCAGAAACATTCCCAATGCAACACCGACTGTACGCAACACACTGTTATCAATTCAGAAACATTCCCAATGCAACACTGACTATACGTAACACACAGTCACCAATTCACACATTCCCAACTCAACACTGACTGTATGCAACACACTGTTATCAATTCAGAAACATTCCCAACTCAACACTGACTGTATGCAACACACTGTTATCAATTTAGAAACATTCCCAACTCAACACTGACTGTACGTAACACACTGTCACCAATTCACACATTCCCAATGCAACACTGACTGTATGCAACACACTGTTATCAATTTAGAAACATTCCCAACTCAACACTGACTGTACGCAACACACTGTTATCAATTCAGAAACATTCCCAACTCAACACTGACTGTACGCAACACACTGTTATCAATTCAGAAACATTCCCAACTCAACACTGACTGTACGCAACACACTGTTATCAATTTAGAAACATTCCCAACTCAACACTGACTGTATGCAACACAAGGTTATCAATTCAGAAACATTCCCAATGCAACACTGACTGTACATAACACACTGTCACCAATTCACACATTCCCAATGCAACACTGACTGTACGCAACACACTGTTATCAATTCAGAAACATTCTCAATGCAACACTGACTGTATGCAACACACTGTTATCAATTCAGAAACATTCCCAACTCAACACTGACTGTATGCAACACACTGTTATCAATTCAGAAACATTCCCAACTCAACACTGACTGTATGCAACACACTGTTATCAATTCAGAAACATTCCCAATGCAACACTGACTGTACGTAACACACTGTCACCAATTCACACATTCCCAACTCAACACTGACTGTACGCAACACACTGTTATCAATTCAGAAACATTCCCAATGCAACACTGACTGTACGTAACACACTGTCACCAATTCACACATTCCCAATGCAACACTGACTGTATGCAACACACTGTTATCAATTCAGAAACATTCCCAACTCAACACTGACTGTATGCAACACACTGTTATCAATTCAGAAACATTCCCACTCAACACTGACTGTACGCAACACACTGTTATCAATTCAGAAACATTCCCAATGCAACACTGACTGTACGTAACACACTGTCACCAATTCACACATTCCCAACGCAACACTGACTGTATGCAACACACTGTTATCAATTCAGAAACATTCCCAACTCAACACTGACTGTACGCAACACACTGTTATCAATTCAGAAACATTCCCAATGCAACACTGACTGTACGTAACACACTGTCACCAATTCACACATTCCCAATGCAACACTGACTGTATGCAACACACTGTTATCAATTCAGAAACATTCCCAACTCAACACTGACTGTACGCAACACACTGTTATCAATTCAGAAACATTCCCAATGCAACACTGACTATACGTAACACACAGTCACCAATTCACACATTCCCAACTCAACACCGACTGTATGTAGCACACAGTCACCGATTCAGACATTCCCAACTCAACACCGACTGTACACAACACACTGTCATCAATTCAGACATTCCCAACTCAACACTGACTGTATGTAGCACACAGTCACCAATTCAGACATTCTCAACTCAACACCGACTGTACGCAACACACTGTCATCAATTCAGACACATTCCTAACTCGACACCAACTGTACACAACACATGTTCACCAATTCAGAGACATTCCCAATTCAACCCCGACTGTATACAACAAACGGTCACCAATTCAGTGACACTCATAAATCAACACCAGCCATCAGCAATTCAGAGATTGTTGTTTGATTCCCTTTAAATATATTAAACTGTTTAGAGTGCTGTCTCTAACTGTACACTTACCTTTAATGTTTGATCTCTCAAAGTGCAGCATTTCACACTTGCCCAGATTAAACTCCATTTGTCATTTCTTTACCCATATCTCCAACCAATCTAAATCCCGCTGTATCCTTTGTCAACCTTCTGCTCTATCCACAATCTATTTTTGTACTGCCTACAAACTTACAAACCCATCCATCCAAATTTCCATCCAAATCATTAATATACGACACAAGCATCAGAAGTTTAAGTTTGTTTCTTTATTAGTGGTCTCACATGCACAATTAAGTTACTATGAAAACTCCCTAGTCACCACACTCCGGCACCTGTTCGGGTACACTAAAGGACAATTTAGCATGGCCCGTGCACCTAACCGGCGCATCTTTCGCACTGTGGGAGGAAACCAGAGCACTTGGAGAAAACCCATGCAGACACGGGGAGAACGTGCAGACTCCACACAGACAGTGACCCAAGGTGGGAATCGAACCGCAGGTACCTGGCATCATGAGGTAGCAGTGCTAACCACTGTGCTACTGTGCCGTCCAAGGTCCTAGTATGGATCCCTGCAGGACATCACTAATTGTGAACATCCAGCCAGAAAAGCACTCTTCCACTATTACTGCCTGACTTCTAAGGACAAGCCAATTCTGAATCCAAGCAGCCAAGTCGCTGTGGATCCTTTATATCTTAATCTTCTGGATGAACCTGCCATGAAGGATCTTGTCGAAAGCCTCACTAAAATCCATGTTTACAACATCCACTCTTCTACCCTCATTGATCACTTGCCATTTCCCCTGTAACCATGCCCCAGTTTATTCCCAAACTTGAGGGTTAGGTGGATTGGCCATGTTAAATTGTTCCTTAGTAGAACATAGAAAAACAACAGCACAAACAGACCCTTTGGGCCACAAGTTACGCTGATCGATCCCTACCTACTAGGTCTATCTGTAACCCTCAATCCCATTAAATCCCATGTACTCATCCAGAAGTCTCTTAAAAGACCCCAACGAGTTCACCTCCACCACTACTGACGGCAGTAGATTCCACTCACCCACCACTCTCTGAGTGAAAAACTTACCCCTGACATCTCTGTACCTATTCACCACCACCTTAAACCTGTGTCCTCTCATAGCGACCATTTCAGCCCAGGGAAATAGCCTCTAGAATCCAAATGACTGTCCATGGATTGGCCATGTTAAATTGTCCTCTAGTGTGCAAAGATGTGTAGGTTAGGGTGGATTGGCCATGCTAAATTGTCCCTTAGTGTGCAAAGATGTGTAGGTTAGGTGGATTGGCCATGCTAAATTGTCCCTTAGTGTGCAAAGAGGTGTAGGTTAGGTGGATTGGCCATGCTAAATTGTCCCTTAGTGTGCAAAGAGGTGTAGGTTAGGTGGATTGGCCATGCTAAATTGTCCTGTAGTGTGCAAAGAGGTGTAGGTTAGGTGGATTGGCCATGTTAAATTGTCCTCTAGTGTGCAAAGAGGTGTAGGTTAGGTGGATTGGCCATGCTAAATTGTCCCTTAGTGTGCAAAGAGGTGTAGGTTAGGTGGATTGGCCATGCTAAATTGTCCTGTAGTGTGCAAAGAGGTGTAGGTTAGGTGGATTGGCCGTGCTAAATTGGCCCTAGTACTGGGGGATTAGTGGGGTAAATGTGTGGGGTTAGGGGGATAGGGCCTGGGTAAGATTGTGGTCAGTACAGACTTGATGGTCCAAAGTGGATAAAGTTGTTAAGAAGGCTTATGGAGTCTTAGCTTTTATTGGTAGGGGGATTGAATTTAGGAGCCGCAGCATCATGTTGCAGCTGTACAAAACTCTAGTGCGGCCGCACTTGGAGTATTGTGTGCAGTTCTGGTCGCCACATTATAAGAAAGATGTGGAGGCATTGGAGAGGGTACAGAGGAGGTTTACTAGGATGTTGCCTGGTATGGAGGGCAGGTCCTATGAAGAGAGGTTGAAGGATTTGAGGTTGTTTTCGTTAGAAAGGAGGCGGCTAAGGGGGGATCTTATTGAAGCATATAAGATAATTAGAGGTTTGGATAGGGTGGACAGTGATAGCCTTTTTCCTAGGATGGAGAAAGCTAGCACGAGGGGACACAACTTTAAATTAAGGGGTATGAGTTATAGGACGGATATCAGAGGTAGGTTCTTTACTCAAAGAGTGATTAGGGAGTGGAATGCCCTGCCTGCAGCTGTTGTAGATGCGCCAAGTTTGGTGGCGTTTAAGAGGTTAGTTGATAAGTATATGGATGAGAAGGGAATGGTTTAGTTAGGAGGGGCATTGCTTTTTATTTTGGTCGGCACAACATCGAAGGCCGAAGGGCCTGTTCTGTGCTGTAATGTTCTATGTTCTATGTTCTATGTTCTATGGCTGCCTTCTGTACTGTAGAGATTCTGTCATTCTATAACCTTTGATTTCCTTACTGATCAAAAACCTATCTTAAGTGTACACAAGGACTCTGTCTCCGTAGCTCTCTGTGGCAAGGAGTTCCAGAGACTCAACACTCAGAGAACAAACTCTTCCCCATCTCAGTCTTAAAATTGGCACCCCTGTATTCTGAAACAATGCCCTCTGGTCCTAGACTCCCCCATGAAGTGGGGACCTTCATCTCAGCATTTACCCTATCAGATCCTTTAAGGGTTTGACATGTTTCAGTGAGGTCACCTCTCATTCTTCTAACCACTTCTGCACCCTCTCCAAAGCCTCCACATCCCTCCTTTAAGATAGCGAGCAGAATTGAATTCTTTTTTAAAATGCGGCCTAAACCAAAGTTTTATAAAGTTGCAATGTGACATCCTGACTTTTGTACTCAATGCCCCGAACGACCAGTAAAGGCAAGCTTGCCACACTGGGGTTCGAATCCCACCGCTGCTGACGGTGGAATCTGAATTCATTGAAAAATATCTGGAATTAAGAATCTACTGATGACGGTGAAACCATTATCGGAAAAACCCATCTGGTTCACTGATGTCCCTTTAGGGAAGGAAATCTGCCCATCCTTACCAGGTCTGGCCTACATGTGACTCCAGAGCCACACAGCAATGTGGTTGACTCTCAACTGCCTCCCAAGGGGCAACTAGGGATGGGGCAATAAATGCTGGACCCAGCCAGCGACACCCATGTCCCTTAAAATCAAAGAAATTCTTTAAATTGTTGAGTTGACTCTCAACTGCCCTCCAAGGGCAAAGAGGGATGGACCCAGCCAGTGATGCCCATGTCGTAGAATCCCTACAGCGCAAAAGGAGGCCATTTGCTCCATCAAGTCTGTACCGACCTAAATCTCACCTGGGCCCTACGCACATAACCCCATCTATTTACCCTGCTAAACCTCTGACACTAAGGAGCAATTTAGCATAGCCAATCCCCATCTAACCTGCACATCTTTTACACTAAGGGGGGATAATTTAGCAGGGCCAATCCCCATCCAACCTGCACATCTTTGGATACTATGAGGGCAATTTTCATGGCCAATCCAACTAACGAACACATCGTTGGGACTGTGGGAGGAAAATAGAGCACCCAGGAGAAAGACACACAGAATGTGTAAACTCCACACAGTGACCTGAGGCCAGGAATTGAACCCGAGTCCTGGTGCTCTGAGAGTTAGCAGTGCTAATCGCTGTGTGACGCCATGCTACCCAATGACCCGCGAATGAATTAATCAAAAAAAAAATTCTTGTATGATCTTATCTACGTATTTGGCTACATTTCAGGGAGCTATGGACTTGACTCTCCCAATATCCCTTTGTACCTCAATGCTTTGTATGTCAAATTGGTACGTCAGCACCTTGTATTAGAATCATAGAAACATTGAACTCTACAGCAGTCTGCGTGCCAACCCTCTGCGCGCCAACCCACCCTGTTTGTAAATGCTTGCACTCCAGTGCTCTGTAGGCTATCGCTCTGTACATCAGTGCTCTGTAGGCTAACGCTCTGTAGATCAGTGCTCTGTAGGCTAACGCTCTGTACATCAGTGCTCTGTAGGCTATCGCTCTGTACATCAGTGCTCTGTAGGCTAACGCTCTGTACATCAGTGCTCTGTAGGCTAACGCTCTGTACATCAGTGCTCTGTAGGCTAACGCTCTGTACATCAGTGCTCTGTAGGCTATCGCTCTGTACATCAGTGCTCTGTAGGCTAACGCTCTGTACATCAGTGCTCTGTGGGCTAACGCTCTGTACATCAGTGCTCTGTAGGCTAACGCTCTGTACATCAGTGCTCTGTAGGCTAACGCTCTGTACATCAGTGCTCTGTAGGCTAACGCTCTGTACATCAGTGCTCTGTTTGTCAAGTTCCTGTTCTCTGCTTTCAGGTCCACTGTCCACCACTTAGCTGCAAAGACAATGATCGAGATCCTGGATTCAAGCCCTGACCGAGCGAAAGAAGAGATCAAGAAACGCATGATCGCCATCAGCACCCAAGCCAATGTCATCTCCCCCCAAACAGCCTTCATCGCCATCAACAAGGACCTGAACCAACCCTTGCAGGGGCCTCTGATTAGGCGCAATGTCCCCATTTACGGCATAAGACGTAAGACATAGAAGATTAGAACATAGAACATAGAACAATACAGCACAGAACAGGCCCTTCGGCCTTCGATGTTGTGCCGACCAAAATAAAAAGCAATGCCCCTCCAAACTAAACCATTCCCTTCTCTTCCATATACTTATCAATTAACCTCTTAAACGCCACCAAACTTGGCGCATCTACAACAGCTGCAGGCAGGGCATTCCACTCCCTAATCACTCTTTGAGTAAAGAACCTACCTCTGATATCCGTCCTATAACTCATACCCCTTAATTTAAAGCTGTGTCCCCTCGTGCTAGCTTTCTCCATCCTAGGAAAAAGGCTATCACTGTCCACCCTATCTAAACCTCTAATCATCTTATATGCTTCAATAAGATCCCCTCTTAGCCGCCTCCTTTCTAACGAAAACAACCTCAAATCCTTCAACCTCTCTTCATAGGACCTGCCCTCCATACCAGGCAACATCCTGGTAAACCTCCTCTGTACCCTCTCCAATGCCTCCACATCTTTCTTATAATGTGGGGACCAGAACTGCACACAATACTCCAAGTGCGGCCGCACTAGAGTTTTGTACAGTTGCAACATGATGCTGCGGCTCCTAAATTCAATCCCCCTACCAATAAAAGCTAAGACTCCATATGCCTTCTTAACAACTTTATCCACTTGACTGCCTACTTTCAGGGATCTATTGACACATACACCAAGATCCTTCTGTTCCTCAACACTATTAAGAGCCCTACCATTAGCCCTATACTCTACACATTTATTGTTCCTGCCAAAGTGCATTACCTCACACTTTTCCACATTAAACTCCATTTGCCACCTCTCGGCCCAGCTCTGCAACTTGTCCAAGTCACTCTGTAAACTAAAACACCCCTCTTCACTATCTACCACACCACCAACTTTAGTATCATCTGCAAATTTACTGATCCATCCCTCAATACCCTCATCCAGATCATTTATAAAAATTACAAACAGCAGGGGCCCCAAAACAGACCCCTGAGGCACACCACTCGTCACCGAACTCCACGATGAATATCTCCCATCAACCACCACCCTCTGTCTTCTATCTGCCAGCCAATTTCTAATCCAATTAGCTAAATCACCCTCTATTCCACACATCTGCATTTTCTGTAGAAGTCTTCCATGGGCCACCTTATCAAACGCCTTACTAAAGTCCATATATACTACATCAACCGCCTTACCCCCATCCACCTCTCTGGTCACTTTCTCAAAAAACTCAATGAGGTTAGTAAGGCATGACCTACCCTTCACGAAACCATGCTGACTATCCCCAATCAATTCATTTCTCTCTAAATAACTATAAATCCTATCCCTAATAATTCTCTCCAATACCTTGCCCACCACAGAAGTAAGACTCACTGGCCTATAATTCCCAGGAAGGTCTCTCTTCCCCTTCTTAAACAATGGGACCACATTCGCTATCCTCCAGTCCTCCGGACTGGAGATTGAAGCCTCACAACACCCAGATTAAAGTTCAACAAGTTTACTTGGAATCATGAGCTTTCAGAACGCTGCTCCTTCGCTCACCTGAGGAAGGTTCACCAGGATATTGCCTACTCTTGAGGGTTGGAGAGGTTGAATGAATTAGGATTGTTTCCACTGGATAGACAGAGGCTGAGAGGGAAGACTTGATAGAAGCCTACAAAATTATGAGGGGGATAGATAGGGTGGGCAGTCAGAGGCTTTTTCCCAGGGTGGAAACTACAAGGGGGGACACAAGGTAAAGGTGAGAGGGCAAAGTTTAAGAGAGATGTGTGCAGGGGATGCTTTTCATGCAAAGAGTGGTGAGTGCCTGGAAGACACTGCCAGAGGACGTGGTGGACGCAGGCACATTAGCAATATTATAAGAGACATTAGGATGGGCAGGTGAATAGGGAGAAAATAGACGGATTTGGACTAAGTAAGGGTAGAGAGGTATTTTTTCAGTTTAGTAAGGGTATCATGAACAGCATGTGCTTGGAGGGCTGAAAGGGCTGTTCTTGTGCTGCAATTTTTTTTGTTCTATCCCCAATTGCTCCTTGGAGGGCAGTTGAGAGTCAACCACACTGCTGTGTGGCTCTGGAGTCACGTGTAGGCCAGACTGGGTAAGGACAGCAGATTTCCCCTTTCCTAAAGGGATGTTAGTGAATCAGATGAAAATGGGTTCAAATTAACTACTGCAAGGTCAACGCTTCCCTTTCTCTCTCCCTCTCACTTTGTCTCTCCCTGAACCTCCTCTATTCACAACCCTCCAAGATCACCGCTCTCCTCCCGATTCTGACATCGCCTTCCAACACTCTGCCTTTTTTTTTTCATTCATTTGTGGGACACGGGCATCGCTGGCTGGGGCTTAGCATTTATTGCCCATCCCTAGTTGCCCCTTGGAGGGCAGTTGAGAGTCAACCACATTGCTGTGTGACTCTGGAGTCGCATGTAGGCCAGACCGGGTAAGGACGGGCAGATTTCCTTCCCCAAAGGACATTAGAGATGTAATAATTCAGGTGAGTGGGGGAGGGGGTGGTGGTGGGATGCAGGGGGAGAGGGCAGTTGGATTGGAGGGTCCCTCAACTGCTGCTGCCTCTGACTGTCTTGGTGCCAATGCTTCAGAGCAGGTGCAAGGATGATGGGGAAACGGCAACTCTCAAACTCTTGGGAAAGATTGCACAAGATCAGGGTCCTTTTCTTGTTTGATCCCCGTGAGAGACTTTCTTTTAAGAAGGTGGGGCTGGGGAGGGGGGCAAGTGAGATTTACCTCGTGGGATGGACCAGAAAGGGAAACAATGGAGCGGTTGATTATTTTCTACGTGATTCTCTGAAGGTTAACCTGCAGGTCGAGTCGGTAGTCAGGAAGACAAAATGCAATGTTAGCATAAAAACAGGTAAGAACTAGAAGAAGAATTAGGCCACCCAGCCCTTCAAGCCCACTCCACCATTCATTATGATCATGGCTGATCACCCAATTCAATATGATTGAATCAGATGGCATTGTGGCACAGTGGGTTAGCACCGCTGCTTCACAGCTCCAGGGTCCTGGGTTCAATTCCCGGCTCGGGTCACTGTCTGTGTGGAGTTTGCACATTCTCCTCGTGTCTGCGTGGGTTTCCTCCGGGTGCTCCGGTTTCCTCCCGCAGTCCAAAGATGTGGTGGTTAGGTTGATTGGCCATGCTAAGAAATTGCCCCTTAGTGTCCAGGGATGCATAGGTTAGAGGGATTAGTGGGTATAATATCTTGGGATATGGGGTTAGGGCCTGGGTGGGATTGTGTTCGGTGCAGACGCGATGGGCCAAAGGGCCTCTTTCTGCACTGTAGGGTTCTATGAATATCCTGATGCCCCCATATACCTCGATTCTTTTAGCCCCCCCCCAGAGCTATATCTTGAAATCACACCACGTTTTGGCCTCAACTACTTTCTGTGGTAGTGAATTCCACACATTCACCACCCTCTGGGTGAAGAAATTTTTCCTCAAGTCAGTTCTGAAAGGTTTACTCCTTATCCTCAAACTATGATACCTTAATTCTCGAGGAATACTTTGGTAGGACTAATCTGAAAGTAAGTGCACAAGTGCAGCAGGCAGTGAAGAAGGCAGTTGGTATGTTGGCCTTCATAGAGGATTTGAGAATAGGAATAGGGATATTTTGCTGCAATTGTACAGCAAGGCCGTAAGTGGAGTGCTGTGAGCAGTTTTGGTGTCCTTATCTGAGGAAGGATGTCCTTGCCAAAGAGGGAGCGCAGTGAAAGTTTACCAGGCTGTTTCCTGGGATGGCAGGTCTGTCATATGAGGAGAGACTAAGTTGGTTAGGAGTGGGGATCTGATAGAAACTTATTAAATTTGATATGGTCAAATGGCCTACTCCTGCTTCAAGAACAAAGAAAATTACAGCACAGGAACAGGCCCTTCAGCCCTCCAAGCCTGCACCGACCAGGCTGCCCGACTGGACTAAAACTCCCTACCCTTCCCAGGACCATATCCCTCTATTCCCATCCTATTCGTATATTTATCAAGAAGCCCCTTAAAAGTCACTACCGTATCCGGTTCCACTACCTCGCCCGGCAAGGAGTTCCAGGCACCCACCACTCTCTGTGTAAAAAAAAAATCAGCCTCATACATCTCCTTTAAACCTTGCTCCTCACACCTTAAACCTGTGCCCCCCTAGTAATTGACTCTCCCCCCACCCACCCCACCCCCCAGGAGAAAGCTTCTGACTATCCACTCTGTCCGTGTAGACTTCTATCAGGTCGCCTCTCAACATCTGTCATTCCAGTGAGAACAAACCAACTTTCTCCAACCTCTCCTCGTAGCTAATGCCCTCCATACCAGGGCAACATCCTGGTAAATCTTTTCTGTACCGTCTCCGAAGCCTCCACATCCTTCGGGTAGTGTGGCGACCAGAATTGAACACTGTATTCCAAGGGCAGCCTAATTAAGGTTCTATAAAGCTGCAACATGACTTGCCGATTTTTAAACTCAGTGCCCTGGCCGATGAAGGCAAGCATGCCGTGTGCCTTCTTGACCACCTTCTCCACCTGTGTTGCTACTTTCAGTGACCTGTGTATCTCTGCAGCCAGATCCGTCTGCCTATCAATACTCTTAAGGGATCTGCCATTCACTTATGTTTCCTACCTGTTCTATATTTCTCTGATGCTCAGAGGGGAGGCCATTTGGCTCTTCAAGCCTGTTCCTCCATTCATTTTAATTATGGCTGATCATCACATTTCAATATCCTGATCCCCTCCTCTCTTCCTCACTTCCTTTCCCCACCTCTCCATTTCCTTCAATTCCTACAGCCCCAAGAGCTATATCTATTTTCTTCTTGAAATCAACAGAAAATATTGAGCGTTCATTTTGAGAGGACTAAGAAACAAAAATAGGGATGTACTGCTGAGACTTTTATAAGGCTCTGGTCACTCCATGTTTGGAATATTCAGAGCAATTGTATTCCCCGTACCAAAGGATGGATGTGCTGGCCCTTGGAGAGAGACAGTAAGAAGTCTCACAACACTAGGTTAAAGTCCAACAGGTATATTTGATAGTAAACACCACAAGCTCTTGGAACACTGTTCCTTTGTCAGGCGACTCACCTGATGAAGGAACAATGCTCCGAAAGCTTGTGGCGTTTACTAGCAAATAAACTTGTTGGACTTTTAGGTTGTCAGCCTTCTTACTGTGTTTACCCCGGTCCAATGCCGACATCTCCACATCACACCTTAATAGAACATAGAACATTACAGCACAGAACAGGCCCTTCGGCCTTCGATGTTGTGCCGACCAAAATAAAAAGCAATGCCCCTCCAAACTAAACCATTCCCTTCTCTTCCATATACTTATCAATTAACCTCTAAACGCCACCAAACTTGGCGCATCTACAACAGCTGCAGGCAGGGCATTCCACTCCCTAATCACTCTTTGAGTAAAGAACCTACCTCTGATATCCGTCCTATAACTCATACCCCTTAATTTAAAGCTGTGTCCCCTCGTGCTAGCTTTCTCCATCCTAGGAAAAGGCTATCACTGTCCACCCTATCTAAACCTCTAATCATCTTATATGCTTCAATAAGATCCCCTCTTAGCCGCCTCCTTGCTAACGAAAACAACCTCAAATCCTTCAACCTCTCTTCATAGGACCTGCCCTCCATACCAGGCAACATCCTAGTAAACCTCCTCTGTACCCTCTCCAATGCCTCCACGTCTTTCTTATAATGTGGCGACCAGAACTGCACACAATAGTCCAAGTGCGGCCGCACTAGAGTTTTGTACAGCTGCAACATGATGCTGCGGCTCCTAAATTCAATCCCCCTACCAATAAAAGCTAAGACTCCATAAGCCTTCTTAGCAACTTTATCCACTTGACTGCCTACTTTCAGGGATCTATTGACACATACACCAAGATCCTTCTGTTCCTCAACACTATTAAAGAGCCCTACCATTAGCCCTATACTCTACACATTTATTGTTCCTGCCAAAGTGCATTACCTCACACTTTTCCACATTAAACTCCATTTGCCACCTCTCGGCCCAGCTCTGCAACTTGTCCAAGTAACTCTGTAAACTAAAACACCCCTCTTCACTATCTACCACACCACCAACTTTAGTATCATCTGCAAATTTACTGATCCATCCCTCAATACCCTCATCCAGATCATTTATAAAAATTACAAACAGCAGGGCCCCAAAACAGACCCCTGAGGCACACCACTCGTCACCGAACTCCACGATGAAAATCTCCCATCAACCACCATCCTCTGTCTTCTATCTGCCAGCCAATTTCTAATCCAATTAGCTAAATCACCCTCTATTCCACACATCTGCATTTTCTGTAGAAGTCTTCCATGGGCCACCTTATCAAAAGCCTTACTAAAGTCCATATAGACTACATCAACCGCCTTACCCCCATCCACCTCTCTGGTCACTTTCTCAAAAAACTCAATGAGGTTAGTAAGGCATGACCTACCCTGCACGAAACCATGCTGACTATCCCCAATCAATTCATTTCTCTCTAAATAACTATAAATCCTATCCCTAATAATTCTCTCCAATACCTTGTCCACAACAGAAGTAAGACTCACTGGCCTATAATTCCCTGGAAGGTCTCTCTTCCCCTTCTTAAACAATGGGACCACATTCGCTATCCTCCAGGCCTCCGGAACCACACCCGTAACCAACGAGGACCTGAAGATCAGAGCCAGAGGCTCTGCAATCTCCTCTCTTGCCTCCCAGAGAATCCTAGGGTAAATCCCGTCCGGCCCAGGGGACTTATCCAACTTCAAACCCTCGAGAATTTCTAACACATCCTCCCTATCTACTACAATACTTCCCAATTTGCAACCCTGTACCTCAGTGTTCTCCATAGCTACATTTCCAGCACTTTGCGTGAATAAGAGAGTCCTTGGAGAGAGTCCGGATGAGGCTCACAAGAATGATCCCAGGAGTGAAAGGCTTGACACGTGAAGACCCTCTGAGGACTCTGGGTCTGTACTAGATGGAGTGGCACAATAATTAGCACTGCTGCCTCACACCGCCGGGGACCCAGGTTCAACTCCGGCCTTGGGTAGAATTTGCATATTCTTCCCGTGTCTGCATGGGTTTCCCCTGGGTGGTCCAGTTTCCTCCCAGAGTCCAAAGATGTGCAGGTTTGGTGGATTGGCCATGCTAAATTGCCCCTTCGTGTCCAAAGATGTGCAGGTTAGGGTGGATTGGCCATGCTAAATTGCCCCTTAGTATCCAAAGATGTGCGGGTTAGGTGGATTGGCCGTGCTAAATATATCCTTAGTTTCAGAGGGATTCGTAGGGAAGTATCTGGGGTTACAGGGTTAGGACCTAGATTGGATTGTGGTTGGTACAGATTCAATGGGCTGAATGGCCTTCTCCTGCACTGTAGAGATTCTACGAATCATGAAAGGCCAGGAACTTTCTGAAGGGGATGGCGAGGGCTGAATGGGGCCCAAAGGAGCCGTCCATCCTTTCATCATTGATGGACTAGGACGGGTTGGACTAGTTCAGTTGGGAGGGGTCAAGGTGAGGGTGGGAGCGTTGGGATGGGTGTCACAGATTGGAAGTGACCGGCAGGGCGGGCTGTGGAGGGCCTGAAGGGCACCTTTCTGGGGTTCTGACAAAGGGGTAGAGGTCACGGAGATTTTCCTAACTGCTGTTTCCATTTCTTTACAGGATCCTGTGGATTTATGAACAGCGTTTTTGTGGGAGCGACACCGATGTCGATGTCATTTTGCAGGCCTTTCACTAAAGGTGTCTACTGATTTTGTTTGAGTGGGAGGGGGAGGGGAAGCGGGAGGAGAGGGCACGGTGTCACAGTGATTAGCACTGCTGCTTCAGAGGGCATCAGAGACTCGGGTTCAATTCCCGGCCTCGGGTTTATGCGGAGTCTGCACGTTCTCTTCCCCTTCCCCGCCTTTGTTTGTATGGCTTTCCTCCGGGTCCTCTGGTTTCAAAGAACAGAGAACAAAACGGCACGGGAAATAGGCCCTTTGGCCCAACGAGCCTGTGCCACCACCTCAATGTTCCCTCTTCTACCCGTGATCCCTGTCTATATTTATAGACCTCTGCATTGGAACCAAATTTGAGACAATTTAGGGAGAATTTGTTTTGCCGATTAGCCTAAGAGCACATCTTTGGGATGTGGGAGGAAACCGGAGCTCCCGGAGAAAACCCACGCAAGCACAGGGAGAATGTGCAAACTCCCACAGACACAGGCCCCAAATCCATGTATCTGCACAGCACAGCGAGAGTGAGTGTTAGCTCTCACTGAGCTGTCATGTTGCCCATCAAATGGTCCAGGTCAAGCGTACACTAACGACGTGAAGCACTAGGATACTCTCAAAAAAATCCAAGAGCAGCCCTCTCACGACCCATCGCGTGTATGCCCCTCGTTAGACAACAAGGTGGACCAAAGCACCTGTAGGATAAAAACAAGTACATCAATATCATCATCTATTTATACACTTCCCAGGGACTCCCAAAGCTCATGATCCCTATTTTAAATCAGTTTTCTATACCCCTCCATTCTCATTCTGTTCACGTGCCCATCTAGGTATTTTTTAAATAACTCCAGAGTACCTGCCTCCTCCCACGAACCCCTCCAGAGTTCCTCCCACGAGCAGAGCTGAGTCACGGATCCGAGGTGAACGGCCCGGAACCAGGCGTTTGAGGGGCTGAATGGCCCAACTGCAGGGTTCTGACAAAAGTTTACTTATTAGTGTCGCAAATCGGCTTACATTCACCCTGCAACGTTACAACACTTCAGCTGCTGCCTGCTCAGGTAGACCAAGGGAGAACTTAGCATTTTTTTTTTTATTCATTCATGGGACACGGGTGTCGCCGGCTGGGCCAGCATTTATTGCCCGTCCCTAGTCGTCCTTGAGAAGGTGGCGGTGAGCTGCCATCTTGAATCGCTGCAGTCCGCGCGCTGTGGGTTGACCCCCACGGTGCCGTCAGGGAGGGAATTCCAGGAGTTTGACCCAGCGACCGTGAAGGAACAGCCGGTAGATTTCCAAGTCGGGAGGGCCAGTGTGGCTCGGAGAGGAACTCGCAGAGTGGTGGTGTTCCCCATGTGTCTGCTGCCCTCTCATCCTAGATGGGAATGGTCATGGGTTTGGAAGGTGATCTTTGGAGAATTGCTGCAGTGCGTCTTGTAGATAGTAGCAGCAGTGTGTACTGAGTGTTGGTGGTGGAGGGAGTGGACGTGGTGTCAATCAAACAAGCTGTTTTGTCCTGGATGGTTAAAGTTTATTTATTATTGTGACAAGTAAGGCTTACCATGGAACCATTGAAAATTATAGCCTTTTGGGCCCTTCTTGTCTGTGCCGAACCATCTTTTGCCTAGTCCCACTGAGCCGCACTCAGACCGTATCCCCCCACGCCCCTATCATCCATGAACCCATCCAAGTTTTTCTTAAATGATAAAAGTGAGCCCACATTTACCACTTTATCCGACAGCTCATTCCACACTCCCACCACTCTCTGTGTGAAGAAGCCCTCTCCTAATATTCTCTTTAAACTTCTTTCCTTTCACCCTTAACCCATGCCCTCTTTTTTTCTCCCTAGCCTCAGTGGAAAAAGCCTGCTTGAACTCACTCTGTCAAAATCTTATACACCTCTATCAAATCTCCCCTCATTCTTTTACGCTCCAGGGAATAAAGTCCTAACCTATTCAATTTCTCTCTGTAACTCAGCTTCTCAAGTCCCGGCAACATCCTTGTGAACCTTCTCTGCACTCTTTCAACCTTATTTACATCCTTCCTGTAACTAGGTGACCAAAACTGTACACAATTACATTAACACTGCAATAAAGTTACTGTGAAATCCCTCTAGTCGCCACACTCGGGCCATTGTGCTTAGCCAGCACGTAAGGGTGTAAGGCAGCACAGTGGTTAGCACTGCTGCTTCACAGCTCCAGAATCCTGGAATTCGATTCCTGACTCAGGTCACTGTCTCTGTGGAGTTTGCACATTCTCCTCGTGTCTGCGTGGATTTCCTCCGGGTACATCGGTTTCCTCCCACAGTCCAAAGATGTGCAGGTTAGGTTGATTGGCCATGATAAGAAATTGCCCCTTAATGTCCTGGGATGTGACGGTTAGAGGGATTAGTGGGTATAATATGTAGGGATATGGGGGTCTGGGTGAGATTGTGTTTGGTGCAGACTCGATGGGCCGAAGGGTCTCTTTCTGCACTGTAGGGTTCTATGATTCGTATCTTTTGGACTGTGGGGGGAAACCAGGGAGAAGCCCACAGAGACACGGGGAGAATGTGCAGACTCTGCACAGACAGTGACCCGAGTCGGGAGTCGAACCCTGATGGCTGAGAGGCAGCAGTGCTGCCCACTGTGTCACCGTGCTGCCCAAGGCGGGATGAGGGAGGGATTCTGTGGGGCGTGTGTGGGCCACAGAGATTTTCCTAAATTCCGCTTCTGTTACTTTGCAGGACCCCGTAAATTGTCACTCTCTAACATGTTCTCAGGTACACAGATGTCCATCTTCTATTCTTTGTGAGGGGTGGTGCGGCGTAACAATACTGCTTGAGTGCAGGTGAAGGGGGAGGGTTTAAATCTCTCATTGGCGTGTCTGGACTGAAGTCACATCGAAGGAACCGGCCTGTTACGCGGGCGGTCTGCCATCGGACCTTCCGCCTCACTGCTACGTACCCTGCACGCCTCCCAGGAGACATGCACACTTCTCCTCCCCCCAACCTGGATTCTGCTCCAGAGCTGAGCCAGCCGAGGAACTTTGTCTCCAGAGCACACCCTTCACCATCTTGGAGATGGCGCCATCTGCGCACAGCAGGATCCAGCGAACAAATGAGGGTGCCCTGCCGGGAGGCGGGGTTGGAGCAGTTGGCGCTTGTCCTGATCCAGCGGTTTGGTTAGGGTGGTGATGCTTGTGGTGTCTGTGTGCGTTTGGTGGTTGTGGTGTGTATTTGCGGGCAGATTTAAAGTGTAAAATTCACAATTTACAATCGCAGAATCCACGATGAATTCATTGCACTGAGGCATGAAATGCCCTAACTTGCCCACCTAATCACTAGAGCTTCACATTGTTAGAACATTACAGCGCAGAGCAGGCCCTTCGGCCTTCGATGTTGCGCCGACCAATTAAGAGAAAGCAATGACCCTCTAACCTAAACCATTCCCTTTTCATCCATAAACCTATCCACAGACCTGTTAAACGTCCCCAAACTTGGCACATCTACAACTGCAGCAGGCAGGGCATTCCATACCCTTACCACCCTCTGGGTAAAGAACCTACCTCTGACATCCGTCCTATAACTACCACCCCTTAATTTAAAGCTATGTCCCCTCGTGCTAGCTTTCTCCATCCGAGGAAAAAGGCTATCACTGTCCACCCTATCTAAACCTCTAATCATCTTGTATGTTTCAATAAGGCCTCCTCTTAGCCGCCTTCTTTCTAACGAAAACAACCTCAAATCCCTCAGTCTTTCCTCATAAGACCTGCCCTCCATACCAGGCAACATCCTGGTAAACCTCCTCTGCACCCTCTCCAATGCCTCCACATCTTTCTTATAATGTGGGGACCAGAACTGCACACAATACTCCAAGTGCGGCCGCACCAGAGTTTTGTACAGTTGCAACATGACGTTGCGGTTAGTGTACACTTAAACTGAACCAGCTGACGGGCATCACGACAACTCAGTGACTATCGCTGTGCTGTGCAGATACATGGATTTGGGCCTGTGTCTGTGGGAGTTTACGCATTCTCCCCGTGCTTGCATGAGTTTTCTCCGGTTTCCTCCCACATCCCAAAATCATGCTCTTAGGCTGATTAGTGTTAACAAATTGTTCCTAAATTAGGCATCCCTCAATCTGGTTATAATTCCTTTATTGTGGAGTCCAATAGGTGTAGACAAAGGTCATAGGTAGAAGAGGGCACTCACAATGTTAAAATGGCAGTGTGAGCTTGTTGGGCTGAAGGGCCTGTTTCCTGTGCTGTGTTGTTCTTTGTAATCCTACCTACCGGCACTTGGCCCATAGTCTCAAATACGATGACATGGGCTGAGTCCTCATCCAGGTGCTTTTTAAAAGACGTGAGGCATCCCGCCTCCACCTCCCTCCCAGGCAGCGCATTCCAGATGGTCAACTCTGGGAAATAGCCTCTGAGAATCCACCCTATCTATACCTCTTAACATCTTATAAACCTCTATCAGGTCACCTTGCATCCTTCATCTCTCCAGGGAGAAAAGACTGAGCTTCCTCAACCTATCCTCATAAGGCATGCCTCCCAATCCAGGCAACATCCTTGTAAATCTCCTCTGCACCCTCTCAGTAGCTTCCACATCCTTCCTGTAGTGAGGTGACCAGAACTGAGCACAATACTCCAAATGGAGTCTGACCAGGATCTTATAAAGCTGCAGCATTACCTCCTGTTATGATGAAGAGGTTAAGTCACGGGAACTTTACTAAGCTATAAGCTTTATAGAGAGCTATAAAGAGAGACTTTCCGGGGAATTATAGGCCAGTGAGTCTTACTTCTGTTGTGGGCAAAGTATTGGAGAGAATTATTAGGGATAGGATTTATAGTTATTTAGAGGGAAATGAATTGATTGGGGATAGTCAGCATGGTTTTGTGAAGGGCAGGTCGTGCCTTACTAACCTTATTGAGGTTTTTGAAAAAGTGACTAAAGAGGTGGATGGGGGTAAGGCGGTTGA
Source organism: Sphyrna mokarran (assembly GCA_024679065.1). Lineage (NCBI taxonomy): Eukaryota > Metazoa > Chordata > Chondrichthyes > Carcharhiniformes > Carcharhinidae > Sphyrna > Sphyrna mokarran. Next base: position 1,209,406 of record JAGIQG010000040.1, on the reverse strand, counting down.
TGTGGTGCATATGGACTTTAGTAAGGCGTTCGATAAGGTGGCCCATGGAAGACTTCTGCAGAAAATGCAGATGTGTGGGATTGAGGGTGATTTAGCTAATTGGATTAGGAATTGGCTAGCAGATAGAAGACAGAGGGTGGTGGTTGATGGAAGTTATTCATCGTGGAGTTCGGTTACGAGTGGTGTACCTCAGGGATCTGTTTTGGGGCCCTGCTGTTTGTAATTTTTATAAATGATCTGGATGAGGGTATTGAAGGATGGATTAGTAAATTTGCGGATGACACCAAAGTTGGAGGAGGAGTGGTAGATAGTGAAGAGGGGTGTTATAGTTTGCAGAGAGACTTGGACAAGTTGCAGAGCTGGGCCGAGAGGTGGCAAATGGAGTTTTAATGTGGAAAAGTGTGAGGTAATTCACTTTGGCAGGAATAACAAGTGTGTAGAGTATAGGGCTAATGGTAGGACTCTTAATAGTGTTGAAGAACAGAGGGATCTTGGTGTATATGTGCATCGATCCCTGAAAGTTGGCAATCAAGTCGATAAGGTTGTTAAGAAGGCATATGGAGTCTTAGCTTTTATTGGTAGGGGGATTGAATTTCGGAGTTGCAACGTCATGTTGCAACTGTACAAAACTCTAGTGCGGCCGCACTTGGAGTATTGTGTGCAGTTCTGGTCCCCACATTATAAGAAAGATGTGGAGGCATTGGAGAGGGTACAGAGGATGTTTACCAGGATGTTGCCTGGTATGGAGGGCAGGTCTTATGAGGAGAGGCTGAGAGATTTGAGGTTGTTTTCGTTAGAAAGAAGGTGGCTAAGAGGAGACCTTATTGAAACCTATAAGATGATTAGAGGTTTAGATAGGGTGGACAGTGATAGCCTTTTTCCTAGGATGGAGAAAGCTAGCACGAGGGGGCACAGCTTTAAATTAAGGGGTGGTAGTTATAGGATGGATATCAGAGGTAGGTTCTTTACCCAGAGGATGGTAAGGGTATGGAATGCCCTGCCTGCTGCAGTTGTAGATGCGCCAGGTTTGGTGGCGTTTAAGAGGTTAGTAGATAAGTTTATGGATGAAAAGGGAATGGTTTAGGTTAAAGGGTCATTGCTTTCTCTTAATTGGTCGGCGCAACTTTGAAGGCCGAAGGGCCTGTTCTGCACTGTAATGTTCTATGTTCTATAAATTAAATTGCAGAGCTGTTAGGAGCATAGACACACAGAGATACCTGTTCAGTTTAAAAAAAAGTACAAGTTTACTTGTTAGCCACAGGTAACACTTACATTAGCACTGCAATGAAGTTACTGTGAAACTCCCCAAGTCGCCACACTCCAGCGCCTGTTCAAGTTAACACCCACCTAACCAGCACGTCTTCCAGACTGTGGGAGGAAACCGGAGCACCCGGAGGAAACCCATGCTGACACAAGGAAAATGTGTAGACGTAGAACATTACAGCGCAGTACAGGCCATTTGGCCCTCAATGTTGCGCCGACCAATGGAACCAATCTAATGACCCTCTATCCTAAACTATTCCAATGTTATCCATTTGCCTATCCACTGCCCATTTGAATGCTCTTAAACTTGGCGAGTTTACACAACTGCTGCAGGCAGGGCATTCCACGCCCTTACTACCCTCTGAGTAAAGAACCCACCTCTGACATCCGTCCTATAATTATCATCCCTCAATTTAAAGCTATGTCCCCTCATGTTATCCATCTCCATCCAAGGAAAAAGGCTCTCACTGTCCGCCCTATCTAACCCTCTGATCATCTTGTTTGCCTCAATTAGGTTTCCTCTTAACCTTCCTCTCTCTAACGAAAACAACCTCAAATCCCTCAGCCTCTCCTCATAAGACATGCCCTCCATACCAGGCAACATCCTGGTAAACCTCCTCTGTACCCTCTCCATTGCCTCCACATCTTTCTTATAATGCAGTGACCAGAACTGTACACAATACTCCAAGTGCGGCCGCACCACAGTTTTGTACAACGTGCAAACATGACCTCACGGCTCCGAAATTCAATCCCTCTACCAATAAAAGCTAACACACCGTACACCTTCTTAACAACCAGGGTGCCAACTTTCAGAGAGCTATGCACACGTTCACCGCACAGACAGTGACCCAAAATCAAACCCGGGTCCCTGGCGCTGTGAGACAGCCATACTAACCACAGTGTCACCCAAAAAAAAAGAACAGTACAGCACAGGAACAGGCCCTCTGGCCCTCCAAGCCTCCACCGATCACATTATCCTATCCAGACCAACCACTCTGCGCAGACATTCTGAAGGTACCCACCTCCACCCCCCACTCCGCAGTGCCCACCTTTTATTCATTTGTGTGTAATGTGTGTGGGGTCGAGGGAGAAGTGCTGACTTGCCTAATGCCTTGTCGATCATCTCTTAGCCTTCAAGGGTAGACAGAGGACCAAACGTTCTGCCTGCATGCCAGTGTCAAACAATGCTCTCAAGGCATCAAGTGATGAGAAGACCACTCCCTACCATCAAACGCTACGTGTTGAGGGTGAGTGTGCAGCCGTGCAGTGCCTTGAAGAAATGTATTTTCGGCCACGTTCCCTGCCACTATAACCAGGCATCGAGCTGAGTGCTTAGATGCCCTTCCATTGGGGTTTAAATGGGGATTTTGTTCATTTCTGACCTGGGCCTGACGCCGCCCTCTCTGGGAGTTTACGATCTTTTGAAGTGTTGCAGGAAGATTAGCTGGGATAGTTTTTTTCCCCCCCTCCCTGCAGCGGGGATTTCTTTACAATGCTGGCCAATCTCCTTTCTCAGCCCCCTTGTTGTACTCCATAGAAAATTACAGCTCAGAAACAGGCCTTTCGGCCCTTCTTGTCTGTGCCAAACCATTCTTTGCCTAGTCCCACTGACCTGCACTTGAACCATATCTCTCCACACCCCTCTCATCATGAACCCGTCCAAGTTTTTCTTAAATGTTAAAAGTGACACCACATTTACCACTTTATCCGGCAGCTCATTCCATACTCCCACCACTCTCTGCGTGAAGAATCCCCTCTAATATTCTCTTTAAACTTTTCTCCTTTCACCCTTAACCCATGCCCTCTGGTTTTTTTTCTCCCCTAACCTCAGTGGAAAAAGCCTGCTTGCATTCACTCTATCTATCCCATCAAAATCTTAAACACCTCTGTCAAATCTCCACTCATTCTGCTACGCTCCAGGGAATAAAGTCCTGACCTATTCAATCTCTCTCTGTAACTCAGCTTCTCAAGTCCTGGCAACATCCTTGTGAATCTTCTCTGCACTCTTCCAACCTTATTTACATCCTTCCTGTAACTAGGTGACCAAAACTATACACAAAATTCAGCCTCACCCGTGCCTTATATAACCTTACCATAACCCTCCAACTCTTGTACTGGATACTCCAATTTATAAAGGCCAGATACTCATTAAATATCTCTGATTACTTGGGCAAATTCCCCTCCAATTCCATTTTCATGTTTGCTGACGACACTTCCCTGGTTGGTCGGATCTCAAGCATTGATGAGACAGAGTACGGGAATGAGAAAGAGAGTATGGTGAACTGGTGCAACAACAACAATCTCTCTCCCTCAATGACAATCTCCTTCGTTTTGTTGACATCGACTTCAGGGAGTGTGTTGGAGGGCGTGCCCTTGTCTATATCAAAGGGGACGAAGTCGAAATGATTGAGAGCTTCAAGTTTTTAGGTGTCCGGATCACCAACACTCTGTCCTGCACCCCCCCTTGCCGGGATTATAGTTAATAAAGCCCACCAATGCTCAAATTTCTCAGAAGACTAAGGAAATTTGGTATGTCAACTACAACTCTCTCCAACTTTTACAGATGCACCATAGAAAGCATTCTTTCTGGTTGTATCATAGCTTGGTATGGGCTCCTGCCCTGCCCAAGAGTACAAGGAACTATTAAGGTCGTGAACGTAGCCCAGTCCATCGCTCAAACCAGCCATCCATCCATTGACTCTGTCTACACTTCCCACTGCCTTGGAAAAGCAACCAGCATAATCAAGAACCATATGTACCTCAAATATTCTCTCTTCCATCTTTTTCCGTCAGAAGAAAGATACAAAAGCCTGTTGTCACGTACAACTGACTCAAGAACAGCTTCTTCCCTGCTGCTGTCAGACTTTTGAATGGACCTATCTCATACTAAGTTGATCTTCCTCTACTCCCTAGCTATAACTGTAACACTACATTCTGCACTCTCTCCTTTCCTTCTCTATGAGTGATGTGCTTCGTCTGTATACTGCGCAAGAAACAATATTTTTTTCACTGTATACTGATACGCGTGACAATAACAAATCAAAAACTTAAAATCGCTTTAAAAAAAAATCATTTTTTTAACCGGGCAGCATGGTAGCACAGTGGTTAGCATTGCTGCTTCACAGCTCCAGGGACCTGAGTTCGATTCCTGGCTCGGGTCACTGTCTGTGTGGAGTTTGCACATTCTCCTCGTGTCTGCGTGGGTTTCCTCTGGGTGCTCCCGTTTCCTCCCACAGTCCAAAGATGTGCGGGTTAGGTTGATTGGCCGTGCTGAAACTGCCCCTTAGTGTCCAGGGATGCGTAGGTTAGAGGGATTAGTGGGTATAATATCTTGGGATATGGGGATGGGATTGTGTTTGGTGCAGACTCGATGGGCTGAAGGGCCTCTTTCTGCACTGTAGGGTTCTATAATTCTGTGATTTAAAAAAAAAACGCAAAGGCAAATTCTGTATTCAAAAAGACAGAACCAAAATGCATTCAAAATACAAAAATCAGACAAGGCAAACATTGACCTGTGTCTGTGGGAGATCTTTGAATGCTCAAATGGTTCTGGTTCAGCACTACAAGACTGCCTCAAAGATCTGAGGCACTCAGCCAAATCATAAAGCAATTACACCTTCTGTTATCCAAGATATAGTTTCTAATTAGCTTAGAGTCACCTTCATTTCAGTGTTTGTGTGTCAGTCCAGTGCAAGACAGATTGTCTCCGCCAATTGCAACAATGCCGTTTGACATATTAGGGGTGGCACGGTGGGTAAGCCCTGCTGCCTCAGAGCACCAGAGACCCAGGTTTGATTCCCGGCTCGGGTCACTGTCTGTGCAGAGTTTGACTACTCTCTGGGTGGTTCTGGTTTTCCCCACCCCCCCCTCCCACTGTCCCAAATTGATTTGGCCAAATTGCCCTTGGTGTTCCAGGATGTAAAGGGTTAAAGGGATTAGCGGGGTAAGTGTGTGGGCTTGCGGGTATAAGGCCTGGGTGTGATTGTTGCCAGTGTAGATTTGATGGACCGAATGGCCACCTTCTGCACTATAGGGTTTCTGTGATAGTGATGTTCTATTCGTCCATTTAATGCAGGACGTCTTCCCTCTGGTAAAGCCTGTTTTCTGGCCCTTGCCCCTTAGTGTCCAAAGATGTGCAGATTGGGTGAAGTGGCCGTGATAAATTGGCCTAAATTGTCCCTTAGTGTCCAAAGATGAGCAGGTTAGATGGATTGGCCATGCTAAATTGAATCTTAGTGTCAGAGGGATTAGCTAGGGTTAAATGCATGAGGTTAAGGGCCTGGATAGGATTGTGATCGGTGCAGACTCAATGGGTCGAATGGCCTCCTTCTGCACTGGAAGGATTCTAGAAACTTTGTCTTAACCTTATCGTTATTTCTGCAGCATTTGAATTGATTTATTACTGTCACATGTATTGGGATGCAGTGAAAAGTATTGTTTCTTGAGTGCTGTACAGACAATGCATGCCATTCATAGACAACATAGACCATAAAACATTACAGCACAGAACAGGCCCTTCAGCCTTCGATGTTGCACCGACCAATATAAAAAGCAATGCCCCTCCAAACTAAACCATTCCCTTCTCTTCCATATACTTATCAACTAACCTCTTAACCGCCACCAAACTTGGCGCATCTACAACTGCTGCAGGCAGGGCATTCCACTCCCGAACCACCCTCTGGGTAAAGAACCTACCTCTGATATCCGTCCTATAACTATCACCCCTTAATTTAAAGCTGTGTCCCCTCGTGCTAGCAAACGAGGGAGAAGGAAATGAGAGAGTCCAGAATGCTAGGTTGTAGCTAGGGTGTAGAAAAAGATCAGCTTAATGTGAGATAGGTCCATTCAAAAGTCTGAGGGCAGCAGGGAAGAAGTAGTTCTTGAATCAGTTGGTACGTGACTTCAAACTTTTGTATCTTTTTTCCCGAAGGAAGAAGGTGGAAAAGAGAATGTCCGGTGTCCTTAATTATGCTGATAAAAACAAGTGCATCAATATCATCATATGAAATATAGGGCTAATGGAAGGACCCTTAATAGTGTTGTCGAGCAGAGGGATCTTGGGGTACAAGTACGTAGCTCTTTGAAAGTTGGCACCCAGGTTGATAAAGTTGTTAAGAAGGCATACGGTGTGTTAGCTTTTATTAGTAGAGGGATTGAATTTAGGAGCCGTGAGGTTATGTTACAACTGTACAAAACTCTGGTGCGGCCGCACTTGGAGTATTGCATACAGTTCTGGTCACCGCATTATAGAAAGATGTGGAAGCATTGGAAAGGGTGCAGAGGAGGTTTACCAGGATGTTGCCTGGTATGGTGGGAAGGCCTTATGAGGAAAGGCTGAGGGACCTGAGGTTATTTTCATTAGAGAGAAGGTTACGCGGTGACCTAATTGAGGCGTATAAGATGATCAAGGGATTGGATAGGGTGGATAGTGAGAGCCTTTTTCCTCGGATGGTGACGACCAACACGAGGGGACAAACTTTAAATTAAGAGGTGGTAGTTATAGGACGGATGTCAGAGGCAGGTTCTTTACACAGAGGGTGGTGAGGGCGTGGAATGCCCTGCCTGCAGCAGTTGTGGACTCGCCTACTTTGGGGGCATTCAAATGGTCGGTGGATAGGGATATGGATGATATTGGAATAGTTTAGGTTAGAGGGCCGAAGGGCCTGTACTGCGCTGTAATGGAACATAGAACATTACAGCGCAGAACAGGCCCTTCGGCCTTCGATGTTGCGCCGACCAATTATGAAAAAAGCAATGACCCTCCAAACTAAACCATTCCCTTCTCTTCCATACACTTATCAACTAACCTCTTAAACGCCACCAAACTTGGCGCATCTACAACTGCCGCAGGCAGGGCATTCCACTCCCTAACCACACTCTGGGTAAAGAACCTACCTCTGATATCCGTCCTATAACTATCACCCCTTAATTTAAAGCTGTGTCCCCTCGTGCTAGCTTTCTCCATCCTAGGACAAAGGCTATCACTGTCCACCCTATCTAAACCTCTAATCATCTTATATGTTTCAATAAGGTCTCCTCTTATCCGCCTTCTTTCTAACGAAAACAACCTCAAATCCCTCAGCCTCTCCTCATAAGACCTGCCCTCCATACCAGGCAACATCCTTGTAAACCTCCTCTGTACCCTCTCCAATGCCTCCACATCTTTCTTATAATGTGGGGACCAGAACTGCACACAATACTCCAAGTGCGGCCGCATAATGTTCTAATGTTATAGGGATGGGGCCTCGGTGGGATTGTAGTCGGTGCAGACTTGTCTCCTTCTGTACTGTCAGGATTTTATGATCTACGATCTAAAGATCTGCCTGTGGATCTGACTAGTTGGCCTAAAACCTCCTCCTGCATTCCCCGAGAATTCTTTACCCTTAATTTTTAGTTGCTGGTTAGTAGAAGTTGCTTGGACATCATAAAAACATGGAAACTAGAAGCAGGAATAGGCTCTTTGAGCCTGTTCGGCCATTCATTTTGATCATGGCTGATCATCAAATTCAATATCCTGATCCCCCCCCCCTTTCTCCCCATATCCCTTGGTCCCTTTAAGCCCCAGCAGCTATCCCTAATTGAGGTGAGGGATACCATTAGTGTCCCAGCTGAATACACCAGTAGGAAGTGCACCCAATTCCACCTCCTTGAAGCCCGTGTTAGGGAACTGGAGCTGGAACTGGATGAACTCGGGATCATTCGGGAGGCAGAGACAGTAATAGATAAAAACTAGAGGGAGGTTCATACTCCTAGGAATGAGGATACCTGGGTGACTATTAGAAGGGTTAAGAAGCAGTGATCCCCTATAGCTGTTCCTCTGTTTAAAACAAGAATACTGGTTTGGATACTGTTGTGGGGGGACGATTTCCCAGGGCTAAACCATAGGGTACAGCTCTCTGGCACCGAGGCTGTCCCTGTTGGTCAGAAAGGGAAAGAGGGTGAGGAGTAAGAGCATTAGTTATCCATAGTTCGGAGGACAGATAGGAGATTCTGTGGGAACAAGAGAGAGACTCGCAGTTGGTGTGTTGCCTCGCAGGTGTCAGGGTCCTTGATGTCTCAGATTGTGTTTTGAGGATCCTTAAGGAAGAAGGGGATCAGCCCCAAGTTGTGGTCCACACAGGCACTAATGACATGGACAGGAAAAGGGGCTGGGGATATAAGGCAGAAATTCAGGGAGTTAGGGTGGAAGCTTAGAGCTAGAACAAACAGCTGTTATCTCTGGTTTGTTGCCCGTACCACTTGCTAGCAAGGAGAGGAGTAGGGAGAGAGCAGTTGAACACATGGCTACTGGGGTAGCGCAGGAGGGAGGGGCTCAGATACCTGGATATTTGAGGGTCATTCTGGAGTAGGTGGGACCTCTGCAAATAGGATGGTCTGCACCTGAACCAGAGGGGTACCAATATCCTGGGTAGGAATCTTGCTAATGCTCTTCAGGAGGGTTTAAGCTAATTCAGCAGGGGGACGGGAACCTGAATTGTTGCTTCAGGAAGATGAGTAGTGAGGTCAGGAATAAGGTTTCAAGGTCACAGGAGTGTACCAGCAAGCAGGAAGATGGTTGGGGCATCCGGAATAAGGTGGGTGAACTTGCAGCCTGGGTTGGTACCTGGGACTTTGATGTTGTGGCCATTTCGGAGATGTGGATAGAGCAGGGACAGGAATGGTTGTTGCAGGTTCCAGGGTTTAGATGTTTCAGTAAGATCAGGGAAGCTGGTAAAAGAGGGGGAGGTGTGGCATTGTTGGTCAAGAACAGCATTACGGTGGTAGAAAAGATGTTTGATGAGGACTCGTCTACTGAGGTAGTATGGGCTGAGGTTGGAAACAGGAAAGGAGAGGTCACCCTGCTGGCAGTTTTCTATAGGCCTCCGAAAAGTACCAGAGATTTAGAGGAAAGGATTACAAAGATGATTCTGGATAGGAGCAGAAGTAACAGGGTAGTTGTTATGGGGGACTTTAACTTTACAAATATTGACTGGAAAAGATATAGTTCGGGTACTTTAGATGGGTCAGTTCTTGTCCACTGTGTGCAGAAGGATTTCCTGACACAGTATGTGTAGACCATCAAGAGGCCACGTTAGATTTGGTACTGAGTAATGAAACAGTCAGGTATTAGATTTGGAGATAGGTGAACATTTTTGGTGGTAGTGACCACAATTTGTTTACATTTACTTCAGCGTTGGAAAGGGATGGGTATATACCGCAGGGCAAGAGTTATAGCTGGGGGAAAGGAAATTATGATGTGATTAGGTGAGATTTAGGATGCGTAGGATGGGGAAGAAATCTGCAGGGGACGGGCACAGTTGAAATGTGGAGCTTGTTCAGAGAACAGCTACTGCGTACCCCTGAGAAGTACGTACCCATCAGACAGGAAAGAAGTGGCTGAGCGAGGGAACCTTGGTTTACTAAAGAAGTTGAATCCTTTGTGAAGAGGAAGAAGGAGATTTATGTAAAGATGAGACGTGAAGGCTCAGTTAGGGCACTGGAGAGTTACAGGTTAACCAGGAAGGACCGAAAGAGAGAGCTAAGAAGAGCCAGGAGGGGACATGAGAAGTTTTCGGCAGGTAGAATTAAGGAAAACCCTAAAGTTTTCTATAGAAATAAAAGAATGACTTGGGTAAGATTAGGGCCAGTCAAGGACAATAACAGGAAGTTGTGCATGGAGCCTGAAGAGATAGGAGAGGTGCTAAATGAATATTTTTCGACAGTATTCACACAGGAAAGAGACAATATTGTTGAGGAGAATCCTGAATAGAGGCTATTAGACTACATGGGATTGAGGTTCATAAGGAGGAGGTGTTAGCAGTTTTGGAAAGTGTGAAAATAGATAAATCCCCTCGGCTGGATGGGTTTTATCCTCGGATTCTCTGGGAGGTTAGGGAGAAGATTGCAGAACCTTTTGGCTTTGATCCTTCTGTCATTTTTCTTCATTTCATAGAACCCTCAGTACAGAAAGAGGCCCTTCGGCCCATCAAGTCTGCACTGACCATAATCCCACCCAGGGCTTATCCCCATATCCATACGTATTTTACCCACCAACTCCTCTAACCTATGCATCCCAGGACACTAAGGGACAATTTTAGCACGGCCAATCAACCTAACCCACTCATCTTTGGACTGTGGGAGGAAAATGGAACAAAGAACAAAACAGCAGCACGGGAAACAGGCCCTTCGGCCCAACAAGCCCGCGCCGCCACCCCGATGTTCCCACCTCTACCCGTGATCCCTGTCTATGTTTATAGATCTATGGATTAAAAACCAAATTTGAGACAATTTAGGGAGAATTTGTTTGCCAATTAGCCTAAGAGCACATCTTTGGGATGTGGGAGGAAACCGGAGCTCCCGGAGAAAACCCACGCAAGCACAGGGAGAATGCGCAAACTCCCACAGACACAGGCCCAAATCATGTATCTGCACAGCACAGCGATAGTCACTGAGCTGTCGTGTTGCCCATCAAATGGTCCAGGTCAAGCGTACACTAACGACGTGAAGCACTAGGATACTCTCGAAAAAAAATCCAAGAGCAGCCCTCTCACGACCCATCGCGTGTATGCCCCTCGTTAGACAACAAGGTGGACCAAAGCACCTGTAGGATAAAAACAAGTACATCAATATCATCATCTATTTACACACTTCCCAGGGACTCCCAAGGCTCATGATCCCTATTTTAAATCAGTTTTCTATACCCCTCCATTCCCATTCTGTTCATGTGCCCGTCTAAGTCTACGTCTTTCTAAGGAAAACAGTCCCAATTTGCTTAATCTCTCCTCGTAACTCAGACCTTCCATACCAGGCAGCATCCTGGTAAACCTCCTCCGCACTCTCTCCAGAGCCTCCACAACGGTGGAGCCAGAGGAAACCCACGCAGACACGAGGAGAATGTGCAAACTCCACATAGACAGTGACCCGAGCCAGGAATCGAACTCAGATCCCTGGAGCTGTGAAGCAGCAGTGCTAATCAGTGTGCTACCGTGCCTCCCATGTCGTCATTGTCCACAGGAATAGTGCCAGAAGACTGGAGGATAGCAAATATTGTCTCTTTGTTCAAGAAAGGGAGTAGAGACCATTCTGGTAATTGTAGACCAGTAAGCCTTACTTCTGTTGTGGGCAAAGTTTTGGAAAGCATTACAAGAAATAGGATTTATAATCATTTGGAAGGGTAGTTCGTGCCTCACAAACTTTATTGAGTTCTTTGAGAAGGTGACCAAAGAGGTGGATGAGGGTAAAGCAGTTGATGTGATGTATATGGATTTCAGTCAAGCATTTGATAAGGTTCCTCACAGTAAGCCATTGCAAAAGATACGGAAGCATGGGATTGAAGGTAATTTAGCAGTTTGGATCAGAAATTGGCGAGCTGTAAGAAGGCAGAATGTGGTGGTTGGTGGGAAATGTTCACTCTGGAGTTCAGTTACTAGTGGTGTACCACAAGGATCTGTTTTGGGTCCACTGCTGTTTGTCATTTTTATAAATGACCTGGATGAGGGCATAGAAAGATGGATTCGTAAATTTACAGATGATACTAAAGTCGGTGAAGTTGTGGACAGTGTGGAAGGATGTTGCAGGTTACAGAGGGACATAGATTAGCTGTAGAGCTGGGCTGAGAGGTGGCAAATAGAATTTAATGTGGAAAAGTGTGAATTGATTCACTTTGGAAGGAGTAACAGGAATACAGAGCACTGGACTAATGGTAAGATACTTGGTGGTGTGGATGAGCAGAGAGATCTCAGTGTCCATGCGCATAGATCCTTGAAAGTTGACACCCAGGTTGATAGGGTTGTTAAGAAGGTATACGGTGTGTTAACTTTTATTGGTAGAGAGATTGAGTTTCAGAGCCATGAGATCATGTTGCAGCTGTATAGAAATCCGATGCGATCGCACTTGGAGTATTGTGTACAGTTCTGGTCGCCGCATTGTAGGAAGGACGTGGAAGCATTGGTAAGGGCGCAGAGGAGATTTACCAGGATGTTGCCTGGTATGGTGGGAAAGTCTTTTGAGGAAAGGCTGAGTGACTTGAGGCTGTTTTCTTTAGAGAGAAGAAGGTTAAGAGGTGACTTAATAGAGGCATACAAGATGATCGGAGGGTTAGATAGGGTGGATAGTGAGAGCCTTTTTCCTTGGCTGGTGATGGCTAGTATAAGGGGATATAGCTTTAAATTAAGGGGTGGTAATTATAGGACAAATGTTAGAGGTAGATTCTTTACTCATAGCAAATATTGTCTCTTTGCTCAAGAAGGGGAGTAGAGACCATCCTGGTAATTATAGACCAGTAAGCCTTACTTCTGTTGTGGGCAAAGTTTTGGAAAGCATTACAAGAGATAGGATTTAGAATCATCTAGAAGGGAGAGTAATCCGGCATGGTTACCGTGTGTGATCGGATTTGCGTGCTTTGACGATCATAGATGTTGGTTTTGCCTCCCCGGGGCCCCGCCGATAACCTTGATCGATTTCGATCGAGGGCTAAATGCTTTGGGTGATCCGGCTGTCTCAGCAGCTGGATCAGCGGAAAAAAAGGAATGTCTGTCTGGAAGGCAGGAGACCGGCTGGGTTGCAAACCGGACAAACAACAACCCCGCAGACGAGTCAGTAACCGCTCGCTGTGAAAGGTTACAAAGGCTAGGTTACACAGTAACTAACTCAAAAGAGTTAGTGACAAGATGAGGAATAGATAGGGTGGACTCTCAGAAACTATTTCCCAGGGCTGAAATGGTCACTACGAGAGGACACAGATTTAAGGTGCAGGGAAGCAAATACAAAGGAGATGTCAGAGGTAGGTTTTTCACTCAGAGGGTGGTGAGTGAATGGAACCGGCTGCTATTGGAGGTTGTTGAGGCGAACTCACTGGGGTCTTTTAAAAGATTTCTGGATGAGTATGTGGAAAAGAATAGGATAGGGGGTTATAGATAGGTCTGTGGATTGATAGATATAGATGTGATTGGCGCAACCCGTGGGCCGAAGGGCCTGTTTGTGCTGTATTGTTCTATGTTCTAAGATCAGCCTCGACCCAAACGGAAGAGCTGATCTTGAGACCGAGACAAATTGCTGGGCGCTATTGGGTGGTAGACTCAGGTCCCCGGCCTGAGGAATCTATCACTCCAATATGTGAAGACGAAGAGCCTGTTGTAGAAGAGTCAGTCTGGACGGCCCATCCAGCCGAGGATGTGGAGATAACCACCTGCACCTTCTACCACAAGGCGTATCAAGCCCTGAATAAGGGTACAGGAGCCAAAGCAAGCATCACAACTACCGCAAGCGATGAGGATGCCCAGGACGAAGACACCTTCATCGAGACTGTTGTAATCAAACCTACAGAAGACCATTCAGAGGTTAAGGAAGTGGTGATCCAGTATCCCAGTGATGCGTTGTATTGCAAGCCCTGCAATTCCATGCGCCCCACGGTTGGAGCTTTCAGAGACCATTTCAAGACTGTTCTTGGTCTTGTGCACTTTGTGACTGAACGTTCTCGATGCGGTAAGTCCGGGGAGTTCCACTCTATCGTCTGCCACTACCCGAAATGTCAGGGCGAGAATCAATCTTTGATAGTCGGGCAGTACAAGTGCAGCGCTTGTGAGTTGGCCTTTAGCACAGAAAGTGGACTCAGCCAGCATGAGCGACACCGTCATCCAGTTCTTCGCAATGAAAAATGTGCGGAGAAGGCACTGCCCAAACCTTCAGCCAAACAGGGAAGGAGTAAGAGCGTATGGTCTGAGGAGGAGGAATCACTCCTCAAAGAGCTTGAAAAGAGATTTGCTGGCATGCGATTTATCAACAAAGAGATTGGGAGTATTCTAACATCCAAAACGGCCAAGCAAATCTCTGACAAGCGCAGACTACTTGCAAATGCACATAAAATAGCAAACAACGCACTCCCAGTTGTTGCTGAAAACCCAGGCTCCGAGCAAGATCAGGAGCCGGAGAAGGTGGATGTTGGAGAGCCAGTCCCGCGGGTAAGTACCACCAGTCAGCCCCCGGCTCAAGTCCCTAAACGCAGGGACGTGGACGAACACCTCATCCAGGCCGAGAGGCTCCTAACTGCGAAGAACGACCCCGATAAACGAGCCCTGGCAGTGGGGATAATCGAGAGCATCACCGACCTTCTGATGGGAGGTGCGACTAACGGGCAAGAACAGGATGGTGCGAAGGCACGAGAGAAGGATAACTGAAAACCTAGGCACAAAGTTAACAGTGGAGCAAGGAAACGATGGGCAAAAGAGAAATCCGTTTTTAGAGCAACACAACTGCTCTATAAGAACAATAGGTGCCAACTTGCCCGGCAGATCATGGGCGCACCTTCGCAGATGAAATGTCCACTTTCCACAGAGGAACTGGAGGCAAGCTTTCGAGAGAAACTCTCCAGTCAAAACAATAAAGCAAACATCAACAAGTTCCATCCGTACAGCGGGAAATCCGATTACGGCGAGTTGATGAAGTCGATCACTGAGGAAGAGGTTACCCAGGCTATCAAGGACATGAAGGAGGACAGCGCGCCCGGACCGGATGGTCAGAAATTGGAGGACATCCGGGATATTCACGAGGCTTACGAGACCCGCATACCTCGCCTCTACACCTTGTGGTTGGCTTCAAAAATGATCCCGAATTGCATGAAGCAGAGTCGAACAATCCTGATCCCAAAGTGTGAGGATAGGGAACGCCTTAAAAACATAGACAACTGGCGACCAATTACGATCGGTCCATTGCTGCTGCGCCTGTTCACCAAGATCATGGTGAAGAGACTGAGCGAAACAGTCGAGACAAACCCAAGACAGAAAGGGTTTTTGGCAGCTACTCCCGGATGCAACCAAAACATCGCAGTGTTGCAGAACATCATGAAGGGAGCTAAGAAGAACCACAAGGACCTCGCAGTTGTTTGTTGATTTGGCGAAAGTGTTCGACTCTGTGGGCCATAAACTACTCATTAAATCACTGCAGAGAGTCAACCTACCAAAAGCCTTTGTGGAGCTCATCCAGGACCTCAACACTGGCAACACAACGGTGGTGGAAGACAAGAAGTCCAAAACCACCCCAATAAAGATCGAGAGGGGTGTCAAACAAGGAGACCCGCTCTCACCAATATTATTCAATATTGCTTTGGATCCGCTGCTATGTAGTCTCGAAGCGGTGAAATCTGGTGTCAGCATGATGCTAGACGGAGCAAGAATCAACTGCTCGGCCCTTGCGTTCGCGGATGACGTCGCCCTGCTCAGTGACTCACACACCGGAATGGCACGAAACCTGAAGATTCTCCAGTCTTTTTGCGAAATGACTGATCTTACTGTCAACACCAGCAAGACCAAAGGATTCCACTTCACCTGCAAGAGGAAGACCTTCATTTACAACCAGTGCAAAAATTGGCAGATTCAGAAGGAAAACATCACGTACATCCCCCCAGGAGAGACTGAGAAATATCTGGGAGCCCGGATAGACCCGTGGGCTGGTGTGGAAGAAGGAGCATGGGAGGAGAGGCTGAAGACCCTGGATCTCCAGCCTACAGGCAGCAGCTCTTCACCCAAAACAGCACGTTGAGGGTTAGGGTTAGGGCATTAGGGTTAGGGTTAGGGTTAGGTCCCGAGACTATATTATCATCTGATCCTGTCAGAAGCGTCTCAAAATACGCTAACTAAACTGGACCAAATCATTCGCAATGCTGTCAAGCAATTCCTGCACCTTCCACCTCATACAAAAGATGGCATCCTGTATTCGCAGATTCGGAATGGAGGTCTGGGAATTCCCAAGCTCGAGATCCAGATTCCATCTGCGGTGATCCGAAAATGGGAATCACTGTCTGCTTCTAATGACCGAGTCATTCGCGCCTCTTTCCAGTTCTGCGAGTTGGCAGGAACATCGAAGAATTGAGGTCTCTCAAGGCACTGAGAGAAATCGAAGACTTCATGCCAACAACTGAAGACGGTGGCAATGATGAGACGGAGTCATTGGCGATGATCAGAGCCACATTACCAATGCTGGCTGCGGAAGAGACAGGGCCCAGAAAGCCACTGAACAAAGAACAAAACAGCACGGGAAACAGGCCCTTCGGCCCAACGAGCCCGCACCGCCACCCTGATGTTCCCACCTCTACCCGCGATCCCTGTCTATGTTTATAGATCTATGGATTAAAAATCAAATTTGAGACAATTTAGGGAGAATTTGTTTTGCCAATTAGCCTAAGAGCATATCTTTGGGATGTGGGAGGAAACCGGAGCACCCGGAGAAAACCCACGCAAGCACGGGGAGAATGCGCAAACTCCCACAGACACAGGCCCAAATCCATGTATCTGCACAGCACAGCGATAGTCACTGAGCTGTCGTGTTGCCCATCAAATGGTCCAGGTCAAGCGTACACGAAGCACTAGGATACTCTCGAAAAAAAATCCAAGAGCAGCCCTCTCACGACCCATCGCGTGTATGCCCCTTGTTAGACAACAGACAACAGATATGCAGGGTGGAGGTAATGGGAATTCTACAAATGGACACAGCTAACATCTCCAGGAGTAGGAATCCATTACTATCACAAACAGTTGGATGAAGGCTGCATATCAGCTGAAATCCCATCGCCTGATAAACAACATGCTGCTTCGATGCAACTTATATCCGACAAGGGTGACCCTGTCGAGAGGGAATCCCTCTGCCACAAAAACCTGCCGAAGGTGCGAGGCAGGTTGGGAAACACTTGGACACGTCTCTGGCTTTTGCCCATTCGTGAAGAACTGCCGAATCAAGCACCACAATAAGATCCTGGAACAACTGCGCAATTACGTCGGAAAATACGGCTGGACGTCCTACCTGGAACCGAGGCTCGTCGCCAAAGACAGCACCCTGTGGAAGCCAGACATCATCTTCAAGAGGGAGAAGGATCAGCAGGTGGCAGTGGTGGATGTGACAGTCTGGTTCGAAGACAATTGTGACAGTTTGGCAGGAGAAGTGCCTGAAGTACCAACATCTCGGACCGGAGATTGGAAGACTGACCGGATGCCCGAATCTCCAATACTTTGGATTTGTTGTTGGCACCAGGGGCAAGTGGCTGGAGAAGAATAACAGCCTCATGGCTTTCCTGGGCATAAAGAGATTGCGCTCGTTTGCCCAACAAATCTCAAGGCTCACCCTGTCGCTTACGTTGGAGCTATTGGGGATCTTCAACGACAGGTGAGAGACGTTAGAAGACCACAAGACAAGCTGGCCACTTTTCAGACATCAGAGCTCATAGCCCACAAGGAGACCATATAGATGCATATGATGTACTCACGGGTGTTTGTTGTACTGTTTGTATGTGTTGTTTCATGTGTAAATGTTACTAACGTCACCTATTCCATCCACAGGTGCCACAGTCCACCTTGTCAGTGACAAGGGATATGCACTCGGTGGGTTGTGCTTGTATGGTTCTTGGGTATTGATCTGAGAGTTGTCCAGTACTTCACTGCCGGCAGTGCGTGCTAACCATGGACTGGTGTATGGGCAGCATGAGAGCCCAGTGAGTAGCACTGTTGGCTGAGCAGCTACAGAGACCCAGGGTGGTACTCCCGGCCTTGGTCAACGTTTGTGGGAGTTTGCACATTCTCCCCGTGCTTGCGTGGGTTTTCTCCGGGCACTCCGGTTTCCTCCCACATCCCCAAAAACGTGCTAACTAGGTTAATTGGCATTGACAAAAGTGCCACCTAATTGGATTCCCTTTAATTCGGCCCAATTGTTCCCCAAATTTCCACCCTCCCGCTGGAGTAACTCGTGCACTCGGTACAGACAAATGGCTCACCAGTAGGCCCGTTAACTGGAGGAAGTGGCAAGGAGGAAATGGTCGAGTAAGAGAACCTTGGTGTACGAAAAAAGTTGATTTGCTGGTTAAAAGGAAAAAGGAGGCTTATGTCAGGATGAGGCTTGAAGGCTCGGTTAGTACAATGGATAGTGATAGATTAGCCAGGAGGGAGCTAAAGAGTGAATTGAGGACACGAGAAGACTTTGGCTGATAGGATTAAGGAGAATCCTAAAGCTTTCTTTAGATATATTAAGAATAGAAGATTGGTTAGGACAAGATTAGGGCCAGTCATAGACAGCAGTGGGAAGTTGTGCGTGGAGCCTGAAGAGATTGGAGAGGCACTGAATAAATATTTCTCTTCGGTATTCACGCAGGGTGATGTAAATGTAGTTATGGAGAACACTGAGGCACAGGGTAGCAAACTGGAAGGTATCGAAGTAGATAGGGAGGATGTGCTAGATATTCTCGAGGGTTTGAAGTTGGATAAGTCCCCTGGGCCGGACGGGATTTACCCTAGGATTCTCTGGGAGGCAAGAGAGGAGATTGCAGAGCCTCTGGCTCTGATCTTCAGGTTGTCGTTGGTTACGGATGTGGTTCCGGAGGACTGGAGGATAGCGAATGTGGCCCCGTTGTTCAAGAAGGGGAAGAGAGACCTTCCAGGGAATTATAGGCCAGTGAGTCTTACTTCTGTTGTGGGCAAAGTATTGGAGAGAATTATTAGGGATAGGATTTATAGTTATTTAGAGAGAAATGAATTGATTGGGGATAGTCAGCATGGTTTTGTGAAGGGTAGGTCGTGCCTTACTAACCTCATTGAGTTTTTTGAAAAAGTGACCAAAGAGGTGGATGGGGGTAAGGCGGTTGATGTGGTATATATGGACTTTAGTAAGGCGTTTGATAAGGTGGCCCATGGAAGACTTCTGCAGAAAATGCAGATGTATGGGATAGAGGGTGATTTAGCTAATTGGGTTAGGAATTGGCTAGCAGATAGAAGACAGAGGGTGGTGGTTGATGGGAGATATTCATCTTGGAGTTCGGTGACAAGTGGTGTACCTCAGGGGTCTGTTTTGGGGCCCCTGCTGTTTGTAATTTTTATAAATGATCTGGATGAGGGTATTGAAGGATGGATTAGTAAATTTGCAGATGACACTAAAGTCGGTGGAGTGGTAGATAGTGAAGAGGGGTGTTATAGTTTGCAGAGAGACTTGGACAAGTTGCAGAGCTGGGCCGAGAGGTGGCAAATGGAGTTTAATGTGGAAAAGTGTGAGGTAATGCACTATGGCAGAAATAATAAATGTGTAGAGTATAGGGCTAATGGTAGGATTCTTAGTAGTCTAGATGAACAGAGGGATCTTGGTGTATGTGTGCATAGATCCCTGAAAGTAGGCAGTCAAGTCGAGAAGGTTGTTAAGAAGGCATATGGAGTCTTAGCTTTTATTGGTAGGGGGATTGAATTTCGGAGCCGCAACGTCATGTTGCAACTGTACAAAACTCTAGTGCGGCCGCACTTGGAGTATTGTGTGCAGTTCTGTCCCCACATTATAAGAA
Organism: Sphyrna mokarran; assembly: GCA_024679065.1. Taxonomy (NCBI): domain Eukaryota; kingdom Metazoa; phylum Chordata; class Chondrichthyes; order Carcharhiniformes; family Carcharhinidae; genus Sphyrna; species Sphyrna mokarran. The sequence continues at coordinate 1,189,860 of JAGIQG010000040.1, read as the reverse complement.
AGATGTGGAGGCATTGGAGAGGGTACAGAGGAGGTTTACCAGGATGTTGCCTGGTATGGAGGGCAGGTCTTATGAAGAGAGGCTGAGGGATTTGAGGTTGTTTTCGTTAGAAAGGAGGCGGCTAAGAGGGGACCTAATCGAAACATATAAGATGATTAGAGGTTTAGATAGGGTGGACAGTGATAGCCTTTTCCTAGGATGGAAAAAGCTAGCACGAGGGGACACAGCTTTAAATTAAGGGGTGATAGTTATAGGATGGATATCAGAGGTAGGTTCTTTACCCAAAGGGTGGTTCGGGAGTGGAATGCCCTGCCTGCAGCAGTTGTAGATGCGCCAAGTTTGGTGGCGTTTAAGAGGTTAGTTGATAAGTATATGGAAGAGAAGGGAATGGTTTAGTTTGGAGGGTCATTGCTTTTTATATTGGTCGGCACAACATCGAAGGCCGAAGGGCCTGTTCTGTGCTGTAATGTTCTATGTTCTATGTTCTAAAACCGTCAACGAGCGACAGAAAGACTCGAGCAAGGCACTCACTTGAGTGTATTAAAATAGTAAGGGTGTGGAATGACCTTCCTGCAGCAGTAGTGGACCCGTCAACATTAAGGGCATTTAAATGGTCATTGGATAAGCACGTGGATGATATTGGAATAGTGTAGGTTAGATGGGCTTTAGATTGGTTTTACAGGTCGGTGCAACATTGAGGGCCGAAGGGCCTATACTGCGTTGTAATGTTTTATGTTCTAATTTCCCTCTTGAAATTGGAGAATGTTTTGGCCTCAGCTACTCTCTATGGTAGCTTAGACCATTTCTACTTTGTCCCCATCGATGTAGACAGGAGCATGTTCTCCGCTACGCTTCCTGAGATTATTGTCATTCCACCAGATTCTCTGTCCCTCTCCTGTGCTCTGCCTCGTCATTGTTTGAAATCCAACCTGCCACGGTGGCGTCATCAGCAAACCTGGAAATGAAATTAGAGGGGAATTTGGCCGCACAGTCACAGGTGTATAAGGAGTATAGTAAGGGGGCTGAGAACACAGCCTTGTGGGGCACTGGTGTTGAGGATGATGGTGGAGGAGGTGTTGTTGCCTGTCCTTACTGACTGTGGTCTGTGGGTTAGGAAGACTAGGATCCAATCGCAGAGGGAGGAACTGAGGCCCAGGCCATGGAGTTTGAAGATGGGTTTTGTAGAGGTGTTGGTAGAACATAGAACGTTACAGCGCAGAACAGGCCCTTCGGCCTTCGATGTGGCGCCGACCAATTAGGAAAAAGCAATGACCCTCTAACCTAAACCATTCCCTTTTCATCCATAAACCTATTTACCAACCTCTTAAACGCCACCAAACTTGGCGCATCTACAACTGCAGCAGGCAGGGCATTCCACTCCCGAACCACCCTCTGGGTAAAGAACCTGCCTCTGATATCCGTCCTATAACTATCACCCCTTAATTTAAAGCTGTGTCCCCTCGTGCTAGCTTTTTCCATCCTAGGAAAAAGGCTATCACTGTCCACCCTATCTAAACCTCTAATCATCTTATATGTTTCGATCAGGTCCCCTCTTAGCCTCCTCCTTTCTAACGAAAACAACCTCAAATCCCTCAGCCTCTCCTCATAAGACCTGCCCTCCATACCAGGCAACATCCTGGTAAACCTCCTCTGTACCCTCTCCAATGCCTCCACATCTTTCTTATAATGTGGGGACCAGAACTGCACACAATACTCCAAGTGCGGCCGCACTAGAGTTTTGTACAGTTGCAACATGACGTTGCGGCTCCGAAATTCAATCCCCCTACCAATAAAAGCTAAGACTCCGTAAGCCTCCGTATGGTAGGCTTTCTTAACTGTAGCATCAGCGTGATGATCTGAACATTTAAAAAACATGGAGCTCTCGACCATTTCCACTTCATCCCCCATTGATGTAGACAGGAATATGTCCTCCACTATGCTTCGTGCAGTTGATGACTCTCCAGTATTATGTAGAGGCAAATAATATCTCAGAGGAAGCCTTGATCCCAATTTTTCATTGACAGTAAAGCCTTTCACGTACTCCGTCGTTAGCTGCAGTCAGCGAAGATTAGAACCCAAACGCTCGAGCAACTTGGGGTCAATTCCCGGCTTGGGTCACTGTCTGCGCAAAATCTGCATGGTCTCCTCATGCCCCTTCCAACCCCCTACCCCACAACCCCAGTCTGCGTGGGTTTCCTCTGGGCTGCTTGGATGGATTAGCCATGCTGAATTCTCTCTCTGTGCACTCAAACAGACACCAGAACGTGGCAACTAGAGGGTTTTTCACAGTGACTTCATTGCGTTGTTACTGTAAGCCTACTTATGACACTAATAACAGGAGGGAGAGGGAGTGCAGGATGAAAGGAAATGGAACGGGTGTCAGCTGGCCGAATGCTGTTCCGATGTAGGATCTGTCAGCAGTGCGGACATAGTGCGTAGGTCGGTGTGCAACAATTCAGCAGATGAATGTGAATTGTATGGGGCACTGCCTCCCAGTAAGAAGGAGTCTGATCCAGTTAATGTTATAATTGGACAGGGAGATTCTTCCTTCCATCCCTCCGTCCTTCCTCTTGTAAGGCCCATCGAGCCTGTGTTGACAACCGCACGTATTTATCCTGCAAATCCCTCTGACACTGGGGGTAATTTAGCATGGCCACCCCACCAAACTGCATATCTTTGGACCCTAAGGGACAATGTAGTGTGGCCAATGCACTAACACATCTTTGGCTATTAAGGGGCAATTTAGCATTATTGGACTGTAAGGGGCAATTTAGCATGGCCAATCCACCTAACCTGCACATCTTTGGACACTAAGGGACAATTTAGCATGGCCAATCCACCTAACCTGCACATCTTTGGACACTAAGGGACAATTTAGCATGGCCAATCCACCTAACCTGCACATCTTTGGACACTAAGGGGCAATTTAGCATGGCCAATCCACCTAACCTGCACATCTTTGGACACTTTTAGCATTATTGGACTGTGAGGGGCAATTTACATTGGCTAATCCACCTAACCTACATATATTTAGCGTGTGGGAGGAAACCAGAGCACCTGGAGGAAACCCATGCAGACACAGGGAGAACGTGTAAGCTCCATACATTCGTTCCGAGGCCCAAATTGAACTCGGACTTCCTAATATCCTTTTCAGCAAAGCTTCCGCTCCACTTCCACCAAAGAATCCAGCATCCTGGATTTTTGACTCCCCCCACCCCCCCCCACCCTTCAGGATTGCTTTGTTTTGATCATTACTCAAACTGTTTGCAATTCCTTTCAACTATCGATTTCAAGATGGCATCGTCAAACTGTTGATTTAACTCTGAAGCCTGCTTTCCCACACTAACTCTGGTTACTGTAAGCCTACTCATGACACTAATAAATAAACTTTATAGCTTAGCAGAAGGGAGAAGGAGTGCAAGGGGAAAGGAGATGGAACAGGCATCAACTGGCCTAACGCTGTTGTGATTGTCTCTCTATGCAGAAAGTATGAAAAGTGCGACCGTAAGGTGTATGAAGGTGCGCGGTCGTGTAGCGGATGAATACGTATTGGGTGAACCATCTCCTGGTAAGAATAAAAAGAAGTTTGATCCAGTTAATGTTATAATCGGACGAGGAAATTCTCTTTAACTTAACCAGCTTTCCCCTTGAACTCTCCTGAACACTACCTTGGTCTCTCTCTCTTAATTCCAGCCTTCTTGAGATTTTCTTTCTGTCCCAATTCCCTTGTTATCTGGACTGCATCTGGTCCTTTGGAAAGTCTGCTTCTTTAAGCCCCTTTATCCTGTCCAATCTTTCTTCTGGTAACATTGAGAGATTTGGTTTGATTTGATTTGATCAAAATCTCCTACTCCTTCATTAAATCGTTGCCCTTGTTAATTTTACACGCAAAGAATTTCATAGGTAGATACAAATCATTTATTTCTACTAACGTGGTCACGCTCAGGTAGGTGGGTGTTTTGTTCCTTCCTGTCCCTGTTAGACAGATCATCCTACTTATAGTGGGTAAGGGAAGGATGGTGACAGATATGGATGCTCCTGTGTCCACCAGCATCTCACATTGCCTGCCCCCCTACTAGTGCAGGCACATAAATCCTTCCCTCTTTCTTATCCTTATGAATGGGGGCTGCAGGCCATCAGTCTTGCTGATCTCAGAAGTTCCGTAGTTCCTCCAATGTGGATCGGGGCGGGGGTCTCCCATGTTTGTTCCAACATATTGCCCCCGTGTGTCTGTTTTTATCACAAGAATAATAATGTCTCCCACTCTTTAGAACCGCAGAAAATTACAGCTCAGAAACAGGCCTTTTGGCCCTTCTTGTCTGTGCCGAACCATTTTTTGCCTAGTCCCACTGACCTGCACTTGGACCGTATCCCTCCAAATTTATCTCCTTCCTTTGGGACCCGGCACTCCTTTGCAAAATGTCTTTGTTGGCCACAAAGTGTGATAGATCAGTTTGGGCATAGTTCAGCCCCCGCTACCGGAAGTAGCTACTGTTTTCTGTTTTATCTTTATGTTGATGGAGAAATCTCACACCATCCCCTCCTCCTCCCCCCGTAAGCGCTGCTAGCCCATTCCACCAATTCTTCGTAATCCTGGGACATGATCGCTCCCATTTTAAGGATGGTTTGGGGAGCGCTGGAGAGTCTATCCTTGAAAGGTTGAATAAAGGTTCGATTCCCACGGTCTGGGTAGAACATACAACATTACAGCACAGTACAGGCCCTTCGGCCCTCGATGTTGTGTCGACCAGTGGAACCAATCTAATGACCCTCTAACCTAAACTATTCCAATATTATCCATATGTCTATCCAGTGACCATTTGAACGCCTTTAAAGTTGGCAAGTCCACAACTGATGCAGGCAGGGCATTCCACGCCCTTACTACCCTCTGAGTAAAGAACCCATCTCTGACATCCATCCATAATTATCACCACTCAATTTAACCTATCTCCCCTGGTGTTAGCCATCACCATCCGAGGAAAAAGTCTCTCACTGTCCACCCTATCTAACCCTCTGATCATCTTGTATGCCTTAATTAGGTCACCTCTTAACCTTCTCCTCTCTAACAAAAACAACCACAAGTCCCTCAGCCTTTCCTCATAAGACCTGCCCTCCATACCAGCCAACATCCTGGTAGATCTCCTCTGCACCCTTTCCAATGCCTCCACGTCTTTCTTATAATGCGGCGACCAGAACTGCACACAATAAGGTTTTCTTGCCCTGAGCATGCCTGATATTCTTGGAACGACCGTTCCCTGTATTCAGAAGCTCCTTTCCCTTTCTGTTGCTTGCTCTTTTGTGATTTTACTCCAATTGGTAGGGGCATTTCCTAAAACTCTCTGGACTTCTGTTTTAAACAGGTTGAGAGCTGCCTATTGGACATCTATTTCTGATGTTAGGGGCTACTGTGTGTGTCCAATGTCCTCCACTGCAGCCTTGTGCTGGGGGAATGGTGGACCCTTTGGAGACAGGTAGCCATTTATCCACTGGATGTGAGACCCTAATCAGTTGATGTATATCCCTTAGGTGCAGTTGCTGCCCTACCCAAACCATATCCAATTCTTCCCAAAATTTCGTATTTGCCTTCTAGGTTGTAGTTTATCCAGGAAACCCATTATCCTTCACCCAGGGTGAATGGTTTGTCATTATGCCTCCATTCCTGCTAAGGTTGCTGATGCCAACTTGTGTTCTAGCACTTCTCCTTCCTCTGGAGGGGCAGTTAGTTCCTGTTGTGTGGACTCATAAAGGGGCAGAGGAACAATTTCCCGTCCCCATTGATTCTCCTCTAACACTCGATTCCTTTTCCCCAGTTCCCTTACTCTGGATTCTAATTTTTAAATTTTACCCTTGTCTTCATTCCACTTTTTAGTGCAGGCAACTATTTGTTCAATTAGTCCAGCTAATTGATGTACTAATAATATCTATGCTTTTTTTATTTTGTCTCCCTTTTCCCCATCTACCCACTTCCTCCGTTGTTCTAAGGCAAGTATTAAATATGGACAGGGATCACTGGTAGAGGTGTGAACATCGGGGTGGCGGCGCGGGCTCGTTGAGCCGAAGGGCCTGTTTCCTGTGCTGTTTTGTTCTTTGTTCTTTCTTTGTTCTTTGTTCTTTGTCTGAGAAACATCCCAGCCATCTCTTTACATCTTCTTAATCAATGAGTGTCTGTCTGTCATATGTTTATAAATAAGGGAACCCATAGGTCCCCATTTAGTTTCTCTACCTGCCCTCTTGCAAACTTCTACACTCCTGCCCGTGATTATCTCCTCAGCAATGTGTTTTTTTCCATTGTCGGTGTTTCTATGTTTACTCACGGCCACGATTGTTGTAACAGTTATAATGTTAAAATGGCGGCGCGGGCTCTTTGGGCCGAAGGGCCTGTTTCCCGTGCCATATTGTTCTTTGAATACGTGGCTGGAGAGGTTGCGCGGAACCACAGGTGATTCGGTCCGCCTTGTTGGCCAACAAGGGCCATACACGCGGTGGGTCGTGTGAGGGCTGCTCTTGGATGTTGCTTCGTGAGTTGCCTAGTGCTTCACATCGTTAGTGTACGCTTAAACTGGACCAGCTGATGGGCAACACGACAGCTCAGTGACTATCGCTGTGCTGCTCAGATACACGGATTTGGATCAGTGTCTGCGGGAGTTTGCGCGTTCTCCCCGTGCTTGCGTGGGTTTTCTCCGGGTGCTCTGGATTCCTCCCACACTCCAAAAACATGCTCTTAGGTTGATTGTTGTAACAAATTGTCCCTAAATTAGTCTTCCCTCAATCTTCCCCAATAGGTGTAGACAAAGGTCGTAGGTAGAGGAGGGCACTTGTAATATTAAAATGGCGGTGCGGGCTTGTTGTGCCGAAGGGCCTGTTTCCGTGCTGTGTTGTATTTTTTGATTATCTCCTCGGCAACGTATTTCTTCCACCGGAATCCGGCTTTACGTCAGGGTGATTGGCTCTTTACTGCACAGCTTTAAAACGTGACAGACAAACCACACAAACTTTTATGCAGACAGGTGGCAAACTCTGTGTTTGTTTGCCACTCAGTAACAGTCTGGCGACACCAATTTTAAATCCAACCGATTTATTTGAAAGTAAATCTGCAAGCTTTCGACTTTCACCTTTGTCAGGCAAATGCAGTGTTCTGGTCTGCTATCAGCACAGACAGTCACAGATTGCTAATTAGAATGCGAATCCTTACACCTAACCTGCTATTCAAGTGATAAAGTGGCTAACAATGTGTGTGAAGGGAACCCTGAGCATTGGTTAGAGAGATGTGTATTGTCTCCGGACAGCACAGTAAGTGAGGTTTTTTGCTAACCCAGGCAAGTCATGGGGGTTACAGATAGTGTGACATGAAGCCAAGATCCCTGTTAAGACCGTCCTCATGTGTGCGGAGCTTGGCTATCAGTCTCTGCTCAGCCTCATTTGTTCGCCACTACAGAGTTTGATGCTAAATGACCTTTATCACTTGTGCTTCACGATCTTAAGTGCATCGGTGCCTCTACACCCACTTCAGGGTCCTGACCTTGGCATGGGGGATTTCCCCTCTTAACAACCGGTCTAAGGCTCCGCATTCCTTGTCGATCAGCACAAGCAATCAATCCCTGTTTCTATCTAATAGTCCCATGAATTCCCCTAATTGTCACTCATGGTTTAGCTGCATTGTTGGCTCAGTCTGACTCCCACACTTCAATAATCTCTACTTCAGTCGAGGCCAACTGATTGACTCACCAGCAGCGAGATTCTGCCGACTACGTCAATTTGTTGTGGGGAATCACCACTCAGATTTAAAGGTTCAACATGGCCGGACAAAGCTTTGGGGGAAGCACTGGGCTCTCCGCAGTCACCGTCTCAATTTTAAAATGGCAGCAGAACTTCTTTTATACTTTTCAAATAGTGGCCAAGTACAGACGTTAGTAGCTAGCACATCGTTATATATAGAGTAGACAAGTACGGACATCAGCAGTTAGCACATTGTAAGATCTTCAAGCCCCCATCAACTACTGACCTCGTTACCAAAGCTCATTGTTTTGGCTCTGTTTTATTTCAAGCCGAGGTGATCGTCAAGTGCGATTTATTTCAAAGAACAAAACAGCGCGGGAAACAGGCCCTTTGGCCCAGCGAGCCCGCGCCGCCACCCTGATGCTCCCACCTCTACCTGCAATCCCTGTCCATGTTTATAGATCTATGGATTAAAAACCAAATTTGAGACAGTTTAGGGAGAATTTGTTTTGCCAATCAGCCTAAGAGCACATCTTTGGGATGTGGGAGGAAACCAGAGCACCCGGAGAAAACCCACGCAAGCACAGGGAGAATGCGCAAACTCCCTCAGACACAGGCCCAAATCCATGTATCTGCACAGCACAGCGATAGTCACTGAGCAATTCCTGTAGTAATTAGACGCTAACAGGATTTAGTTCGTTGTGCAATGTCTGTGCTTAAGTCAGCACGAGCTTAATGTCTTTTTACAGAGTCCATTTTGTGCCAGCTGACCATCTCATATCTTTTAACTTCGATTTTACTCCCAACAGTTGGGTCCGTTGTTGTTTGTCATCTACATCAGTGATCTGGATGACAATGTGGCAAATTGGATCAGCAGATTTGCTGATGATCCAAAGAGTGGAGGTGTAGTGGACAATGAGGAATGTTTACAAAACTTGCAGGGGGACTTGGACCAACTAGAAAAATGGGCTGAAAAATGGCAAATGGAATTTAACACAGACAAGTGTGAGGTATTGCACTTTGGAAGGACAAACCAAAGTAGAATGTACAGGCTAAACGGTAGGACTCTGAGGATGCAGTTGAATAGGCGGATCTGGGAATACAGCTACAGAATTCCCTAAAAGTGACGTCACAGGTGGATAGGGTTGTAAAGAGTGCTTTTGGTACATTGTCCTTTGTAAATCGGAATATCGAGTATAAAAGTTGGAGTCTTATGGTAAGGTTATATTAGGCATTGGTGAGGCTGAATTTAGAGTATTGTGTACAGTGTTGGTCACCTAGTTACAGGAAGGATGTAAATAAGGTTGAAAGAGTGCAGAGAAGGTTCATGAGGATGTTGCCGGGACTTGAGAAGCTGAGTTACAGAGAGAGATTGAATAGGTTTGGACTTTATTCCCTGGAGCGTAGCAGAATGAGGGGAGATTTGATAGAGGTGTACAAGATTTTGATAGAGTGAATACAAGCAGGCTTTTTCCACTGAGGCTAGGGGAGGAAAAAAAACCAGAGGGCATGGGTTAAGGGTGAAAGGAGAGATGTTTAAAGGGAATATTAGGGAGGATTCTTCACACAGAGAGTGGTGGGAGTGTGGAATGAGCTGCCGGATGAAGTGGTAAAACGGGCTCACTTTTAACGTTTAAGAAAAACTTAGGTTCATGGATGAGAGGGGTGTGGAGGGATGTGGTCCAAGTGCAGGTCAGTAGGACTAGGCAAAAAATGGTTTGACAAGAAGGGCCCAAAAGGCCTGTTTCTGAGCTGTGATGTTCTATGTTCTAGAGTTCAGGCTGCTAGAAGAAGATTCGGTGATGGCATTTGAGGATCACGCAGACGAATACGTGAATGTGATGGAAATGGAAGAAGACAAACCCCGTGAGTACAAACGGGTTTTATCTCAATCAGGCATCATGAACAGCACAGGCTTGGAGGGCCAAAGAGCCTTTTCCTGCGCTGTACTTCTCCCCATTCTTTGTTCTAATACAGATATGAATCCTGTAAAAAAAAAAATGTCTTTGTTTACTCACTGACTTAACCCCCCCCGGCCCTCTCCCCCCGGGCCGCGATTCCTCCCAATATTCTCCCAGTGAGCACGTTCACCTCGTGAGGGGCAATCACCCTCGGAACTGTCCTTAAGCAGGGGTGGATTCCTCCCCTCCCCCCTTGAGCGCTGACCTATAATCTGTAATGTGTGAAGTGATATGACCTGCTTTTCAGTAACTCTGTGTGGTTAAATAAATGTCATGATGTGGAGGTGCCGGCGTTGGACTGGGGTAAACACAGTAAGAAGTCTGACAACACCAGCTTTAAATCCAACCGATCTATTTGATAGTAAACTCACAAGCTTTCGAGACTGTGCTCTTCGTCAGAACACCTCATTCACCTGACGAAGAGGATAACCTCGAAAGCTTGTGAGTTTACTATTAAATAAATCGATTGGACATAAACCTGGTGTTGTCAGACTTCTTACTATGGTTAAATAAATAAATAACCTGACACTCATTCTAAAATCTGCACTTAATTTATTCATCTAACTAACAGCAAACAAATTAACTAAACTGTTATCACAACAAATAAAACAAGATTCTAATGGAATGCTGTTCAGATAAATATAATTACCACTTATTAACAAAAAATATACAATTTTAATCACGTTCTAAATTACAGCCGGGTCGTCCGAATATTCTGGGCTTTCTCTGTTGGTGGTTCTTTGCGATTGAGATGAGGATTTGGGGTTACGGCTATGAGCTGTGGCAGGTAGCAATTACTTCTTTACCTTTTGTCCCACCGCTCTCCTCTCCCTGCTTGTCATTTTCATGTATGACCTGGATGAGGAAGCGGAGGGATGGGTTGGTAAGTTCGCTAACGACACGAAAGTTGGTGGTATTGTGGATGGTCTGGAGGGATGTCAGAAGTTGCAGCAAGATATAGACAGGATGCAAGATTGGGCGGAGGAGTGGCAGATGGGGTTCAATGCGGATAAATGTGTGGTGGTCCATTTTGGCAGGTCCAACGGGATGAAGGAGTACAATATCAAAGGTAGGACTCTTGGCAGTGTAGAGGAGCAGAAGGACCTTGGAGTCAGGGTCCGTCGGACTCTTAAATCGGCCTCGCAGGTAGAGGATGTGGTCAAGAAGGTGTATGGTGTACTGGCCTTCATTAATAGAGGGATTGAGTTTAGGAGTCGGGAGATAAATCTGCAGCTTTATAAGACCCTTGTCAGACCCCACGTGGAGTACTGTGCTTAGTTCTGGTCGCCTCATTATAGGAAGGACGTGGAAGCTATTGAAAGGGTGCAGAGGAGATTTACAAGGATGTTGCCTGGATTGGGAGGGGGGGGGCAGGCCTTATGAAGATAGGTTGAGGGAGCTGGGACTCTTCTCCCTGGAGAGATGAAGGTTGAGAGGCGACCTGATAGAGGTTTATAAGATGTTGAGAGGAATAGATAGGGTGGATTCTCACAGACTTTTTCCCAGGGCTGAAATGGTCGCTACAAGAGGACACAGATTTAAAGTGCTGGGAAGCAAATACAGAGGAGATGTTAGAGGTAAGTTTTTCACTCAGAGAATGGTGGGTGAGTGGAATGGGCTGCTGTCGGTGATGGTAGGAGTGAATTCATTGGGGTCTTTTAAGAGACTTCTGGATGAGTATATGGGATTAAATGGGATTGAGGGTTATAGATGGGCCTGGTAAGTAGGGATATGATCGGGACAACTTGTGGGCCGAAGGGCCTGTTTGTGCTGTTGTGTTCTATGTTCTCTTATACCTGTGATGACAAATCAGTACTTCCCACAATCCTATTGGTTGCCAAAACCATCAAATTTATGTTTAATAGGTTTGGGTATCAAAGGGCCTAATTCAAGTTTATTGGTCGAATTAAAAAGTCTGTTGCCTCGATTACCCTGCTGCTTGGCCTTTTGATATAAACTCCATGTGCACTTTTAACCTCTACAACATAGTGAGGGTCCTGCAGTAGCCCACAAAGAGGAACACGGTAATCAGCCAGGGGCATCTCTCCTCTGGTAACGCTAGGGGACCCCGACACCAGGGAGGCTTTTCTCTAACCCATGTAAAACGCC
>JAGIQG010000040.1:1168074-1173074 GCA_024679065.1 Sphyrna mokarran | reverse complement strand
TCAGTTGCCTCACTCTCTCAGGCAGATATCTGTACACTGACTGATGTGTATCAGTCCTCTCTCTCTCCTGGGGAGATATCTGCACACTGCTGGTGTCTCTCAGTTCTCTCTCTCTATCAGGAAGATATCTGTACACTGACTGGTGTCTTTCAGTCCCCTCTCTCAGGGACATATCTGTACACTGACTGGTATCTCTCAGTCCTCTCTCTCTCTCTCTCAGGGAGATATCTGTACACTGACTGGTGTCTCTCAGTCCTCTCACTCTCTCAGGGAGATATCTGTACACTGACTGGTGTCTCTCAGTCCCCTCTCTCTCTCTCTCAGGGAGATATCTGTACACTGACTGGTGTCTCTCAGTCCTCTCTTCTCTCTCTCAGGGAGATATCTGTACACTGACTGGTGTCTCTCAGTCCCCTCTCTCTCTCAAGGAGATATCTGTACACTGACTGGTGTCTCTCAGTCCCCTCTCTCTCTTCAAGAGAGATTTCTGTACACTGGTGGGTATTTCTCAGGGAGATATCTGTACACTGACTGGTGTCTCTCAGTCCCCTCTCTCTCAGTGAGATATCTGTACACTGACTGGTGTCTGTCAGTCCTCTCTCTCTCAGGGAGATATCTGTACACTGACTGGTGTCTCTCTCTCAGGGAGATATCTGTACACTGACTGGTGTCTCTCTCTAAGGGAGATATCTGTACACTGACAGGTGTCTCTCAGTCCCCTCTCTCTCAGGGACATATCTGTACACTGGCTGGTATCTCTCAGTCCTCTCTCTCTCAGGGAGATATCTGCACGCTGACTGGTATCTCTCAGTCGCCTCTGTCTCTCAGGCAGATATCTGTACACTGACTGGTGTGCCTCAGTCCTCTCTCTTTCTTGGGGAGATATCTGTACACTGACTGGTGTCTCTCAGTTCCCACTCTCTCAGGGAGATATTCTTTCTTTACTCAAAGAGTGATTAGGGAGTGGAATGCCCTGCCTGCAGCTGTTGTAGATGCGCCAAGTTTGGTGGCGTTTAAGAGGTTAGTGGATAAGTATATGGATGAGAAGGGAATGGTTTAGTTAGGAGGGGCGTTGCTTTTTATTTTGGTCGGCACAACATCGAAGGCCGAAGGGCCTGTTCTGTGCTGTATTGTTCTATGTTCTATATCTGCACACTGACTGGTGTGTTTAGATATGTTAACATAGAACATAGAACACTACAGCACAAACAGGCCCTTCAGCCCACAAGTTGTGCCGAACACATCAAAACCTACCCAGCCATAGACCTATCTATCACCCCCAATCCCATTGGATCCCATATACTCATCCAGAAGTCTTTTAAAAGACCCCAGCGAGTTCGCCTCGACCACCACCGACGGCAGCCGATTCCATTCACTCACCACCCTCTGAGTGAAAAACTTTCCCCTAGCATCCCCTCTGTACTTGCTTCCCTGCACCTTAAATCTGTGCCCTCTCGTCGTGACCATTTCAGCCCTGGGAAATAGTCTCTGAGAGTCCACCCTATCTATTCCTCTCAACATCTTGTAAACCTCTATCAGGTCGCCTCTCAACCTTCGTCTCTCCAGGGAGAACAGTCCCAGCTCCCTCAACCTGTCTTCATAAGGCATGCCTCCCAATCCAGGCAACATCCTTGTAAATCTCCTCTGCACCCTTTCAATAGCTTCCACGTCCTTCCTATAGTGAGGCGACCAGAACTGCGCACAGTACTCCAAGTGTGGTCTGACAAGGGTCCTATAAAGCTGCAGCATTACCTCCTGACTCCTGAACTCAATCCCTCGATGAATGAAGGCCAGTACACCGTAAGCTTTCTTAACCACATCCTCCACCTGGGAGGCCGATTTGAGAGTCTTATGGACCCGGACCCCAAGATCCCTCTGTTCTTCCACACAGCTAAGACTCCTACCTTTGATAGTGTACTCATTCATCCCGTTGGATCTGCCAAAATGGACCACAACACATTTATCCGCATTGAAGTCCATCTGCCACTTCTCCGCCCAGTCTTGCATCCTGTCGATGTCATGCTGCAACTTCTGACATCCCTCCAGACCATCCACAACACCACCGACCTTCGTGTCATCGGCGAACTTAATCACCCATCCCTCCACTTCCTCATCCAGGTCATTTATGAAAATGACAAACAGCAAGGGTCCTAGAACAGATCCCTGGGGCACTCCACTGGTGACCGACCTCCATGCAGAAAAAGAGCCATCCACAACCACCCTCTGCCTTCTGCAGGCAAGCCAGTTCTGGATCCACAAGGCCAAAGCCCCTTGGATCCCATGGCCTCTCACCTTCTCAAGAAGTCTTGCATGTGGGACCTTGTCAAATGCCTTGCTGAAGTCCATGTACACCACGTCCACTGCTCTTCCTTCGTCAATGTGTTTAGTCACATTTTCGAAGAACTCAATTAAGCTCGTAAGGCACGACCTGCCTTTTACAAAACCATGCTGACTATTTCTAATCAACCTAAACTTCTCCAAATGCTCGTAAATCTTGTCCCTCAGAAGCGTCTCCATCAGCTTACCAACCACTGAGGTCAGACTCACCGGTCGGTAATTTCCAGGACTATCCCTGTTCCCTTTCTTGAAAATAGGGACCACATCCGCAATCCTCCAATCCTCCGGAACCTCTCCCGTCTCCATCGACGACGCAAAGATCATCGCCAGGGGCTCTGCAATGACATCCCTCACCTCCCACAATAACCTGGGGTACATCCCATCTGGTCCCGGAGACTTGTCTATCTTGATAGCATTTAAAAGTTCTAACACATCCGCTTCCTTAATATCTACATACTCAATCTTTTCAGTCTGCTGCCCTCCCAGATCTCTTCCACCGTGAATACTGAGGCAAAGTACTCATTAAGCTGCCATTTCTTCCGGTTCCATACAGATTTTTCCCCCTTCACCTTTTATAGGTCCTATCCCTTCTCTTCTCATCCTTTTACTTTTCACATATTTGTAGAAGGCCTTGGGATTCTCCTTAATCCTACCAGCCAAGGCCTTCTTTCTTCTAGATCTTTATAAGCTTTAGACACTTCTCTAGATCCCCAACATCTCCTAGCTCTTTGAACCTTTTATACACCTTTCTTTTCTTCCTGACTATGTTCACCACAGCCTTCGTGCACCACGGTTCCCGCGTCCTACCAAAACCTCCTTGTCTCACCGGAACGTTGTCGTGCAAAGCTCCAGACAAGCATTCCTTGAATATCTGCCACCTTCCTTCTGTGCTTTTCCCCAAGAACACCTCCTTCCAGTTTATTCACCCCAACATCTGCCTGATGTCTTCATATTTCCCCTTATTCCAGACAAACACCTTCCTAGCCTGCCTGATCCTAACCTTTTCCAATGCAAGGGTGAAGGAGGTAGAATTATGATCTCCATCCCCGAGATGTTCTCCTACCGAGAGATCCATCACCTGTCCTGGTTCATTAGCTAGTACCAGGTCCAGTACAGCCTCTCCTCTTGTAGGCTTGTCCACGTGCTGTGTCAGGAAACCCTCCTGAACACACCTAACAAACTCCTCCCCATCCAAACCCCTTACCCTTGGGATATTCCAGTCGATGTTTGGGAAATTGAAGTCTCCCATCACAACAACTGTTATTTCTACATCTCTCCAGTATCTGTTTCCCTATCTGCACCTCAACTTCCCTGTCACTATTGGGTGGCCTATAGAATACACCCAGCAACATCACCGACCCTTTGCTATTCCTAACTTCCACCCACAGAGACTCCGTAGACATTCCCTCCTCGGTATCCACCTTCTCTGCAGCCATGACACTGTCCCTCATCAACAGTGCCACTCCACCACCTCTTAACATATTCTTTATGTTAAGAATAGAAAATTGGTTAGGGCAAGATTACGGCCAGTCATAGAGAGCAGTGGCAAGTTGTGCGTGGAGCCTGAAGAGATTGGAGAGGTACTGAACAAATATTTCTCTTCGGTATTCACGCAGGGAGATGTAAATGTAGTTGTGGAGAACACTGGGATACAGGGTAGCAAACTGGAAAGTATTGAAGTAGATAGGGAGGATGTGCTAGATATTCTTGAGGGTTTGAAGTTGGATAAGTCCCCTGGGCCGGACGGGATTTACCCTAGGATTCTCTGGGAGGCAAGAGAGGTGATTGCAGAGCCTCTGGCTCTGATCTTCAGGTCGTCGTTGGTTACGGGTATAGTTCCGGAAGACTGGAGGATAGCGAATGTGGTCCCATTGTTCAAGAAGGGGAAGAGAGACCTTCCAGGGAATTATAGGCCAGTGAGTCTTACTTCTGTTGTGGGCAAAGTATTGGAGAGAATTATTAGGGATAGGATTTATAGTTATTTAGAGAGAAATGAATTGATTGGGGATAGTCAGCATGGTTTTGTGAAGGGTAGGTCGTGCCTTACTAACCTTATTGAGTTTTTTGAAAAAGTGACCAAAGAGGTGGATGGGGGTAAGGCAGGTTGATGTGGTATATATGGACTTTAGTAAGGCGTTTGATAAGGTGGCCCATGGAAGACTTCTGCAGAAAATGCAGATGTATGGGATAGAGGGTGATTTAGCTAATTGGATTAGGAATTGGCTGGCAGATAGAAGACAGAGGGTGGTGGTTGATGGGAGATATTCATCGTGGAGTTCGGTGACGAGTGGTGTGCCTCAGGGGTCTGTTTTGGGGCCCCTGCTGTTTGTAATTTTTATAAATGATCTGGATGAGGGTATTGAAGGATGGATTAGAAAGTTTGCGGATGACACTAAAGTCGGAGGAGTGGTAGATAGTGAAGAGGGGTGTGATAGTTTGCAGAGAGACTTGGACAAGTTGCAGAGCTGGTCCGAGAGGTGGCAAATGGAGTTTAATGTGGAAAAGTGTGAGGTAATTCACTTTGGCAGGAATAATAAATGTGTAGAGTATAGGGCTAATGGTAGGATTCTTAATAGTGTTGATGAACAGAGGGATCTTGGTGTATTTGTGCATAGATCCCTGAAAGTTGGCAGTCAAGTCGATAAGGTTGTTAAGAAGGCATA